>JAZHYW010010674.1:0-34246 GCA_037355805.1 Ixodes ricinus | reverse complement strand
ACGGCGGCCATGACATATGACGCTTTCCGCGCGTTTTCGAAATGCGATTGTGGCGTTTTCAAGCTTGCTACAATTATGTGTTATATATCATCTTGTAGTGTACAACTTTATCTTTCCTCTGATGCAGGATTTATTTTCGTAATGCAAAAAGCTAATTCAGTGGGTACCCGCGAATATCGGCCTTTTCGGCAAAACATGGTTTTGTAGTACAGCGGTGCAGGGTGCACGATTGGGGCAATTTCTTTCAAATTTTAGAATGTAATAGAAGAAACTTGGGTTCATTGTCAATGGAGGCCCTTTTTTCGTTTTTTTATTCTATTTTGACAGATATTTCCTTTAGAAAAACGGACCTCACGGAAGCACATTCAGTCGCGAATTTTTTGGCGCCTACTAGGTCATTTTATTTGAAACCTTTTACAGGTGTTTGCAATTATAGTGGAAAGAGCTACGCCTAATTTCATTGTAATATGACCTAAACGTTTTTCGGAATGCTCACGTGAAAGTTGACAAAAACAGCTAATTTAGGCAAACTTCATTTGGTAGTACAGTGGTACAGCGCTTAGGGGTTGGAACAGTTGAATACAATTGTAGGCCCGTAAAGAAAAACATCTTCTGCTTTGTCAACCGAGGCCGTTTGTCTAAATTTCACCTTTGATTTTCCATAGAAAAGTTTGAATACAGGCGAAATCACGAATTTGTTGATAGTCGAAAACACTGGACTCAATGACAATTGCTGGATCGCGCTTCCCGCTCCACGCAAGTGAAGCCACCGGCCTTCACTCGCTTGGGATACGATTTCCGGTTTTGGCTAGCCTTGTGCTGCGGTTTTCCAGCGTGCTGTAAACACGTATTTCTACCTCGTTCGGCGTCATTCGCCGAAGAAGTTTTTTTAAGACTCTGTGTATTGTTGAGACAAGCCGTTCTGAACACGTGGAAAAATTTACGAAAGCGCAGTGTCGCAGGATCAAAGGCAACAACTCGCCGAAAGCAAGGGTCTGGCGGAGCAGTGTTCAAAGCTTCCTGGCACGCCGAGAAGCGCCGTGTTCTCTCTGTGCCTTCGCGCGCTTGGATACCGACCAAGAATCGACGCCGTGTGGATGTGTTTTGCTGGCGCAATGTGCGTGAAGCCGTATCAAAAGGTACAACTCGTTGAAAACAAGGGTCGCCGGTCTCGCGGCGTGATCAAAGCTTCCTTGGCACGCCGAGTGATGCATCTTTGTGCCCTAGCACGCTTGGATACCGATCAAGAATTGACGCCGCACCAAAGTTCTGAACCTGCGTCGCGCGTAGATGCCTTTAGATCATTTGTATATATACGTATCGGCCACGGAGTTCTGGATCGTCCAGCTGTTCCGGTGAGTTGCTATCAATAAAAGGGGGAAGATCTGGTACGTGTTCTTATGTACTATTGACCATGGCCATGTATGTTCCAAATCTACTCAAATGGATTACGTGGAAGCACGAGATAGAGCAAACGCTGGGGATGCAAGGAGGGTTTTCGAAAGCAAAAGTAACAAGACGGCGAGAATGAAAATCTTTGAAGCGCGGCCGATATGGTCGTGCACCTGCTGACCAATTACAATTAGGCGAGCCGCGCTCAAACGTCAAGTGCAATTAAGTAGGTTGATAACGAGCCAGCACTGATCAGTGCTGAGGAGCTGTTGTGCACGGTATTGTGTAAATCGTCTAAGGACGAAAAAAGACGTACCTTTCCTCCATCTTCTGTCGCTAGTGGACGCTGGATTAAGCTCGTTCCTAAGACCGCGAGGGCAGCAAGTATACAGACGCTGATCCAGAGGCACATACGGCTTCACGCACATTGCACTCGCCAAACACATTCACACGGCGTCGATTCTGGTCGGTATCCAAGCCGTGCGAAGGCACAGAGACACGGCACTTCGGCGTGCCAAGGAAGCTCTGAACACGCCGCCAGACCGGCGAAACTTGCCTTCGACGGGTTGTGCGCTTACTCCTGCGACACTGCGCTTTCGTAGGATACACTACGTGTTCACGGCAGCAAAGTCTCAACAGTCGCACCGAGTCTTAAAAAACTTCTTCGGCGAATGACGACGAACGAGTAGAAAACGGCGTCTGCGCACGCTGGAAAACCGCAGCACAAGGCCAGCCAAAACCGCGAAATCGCAGGCCCAAGCTGAGTGAAGGGCCGGTGGCTTCACCTCGCGCCTGGCAGCACGAACAAGCGGGGAAGCGCGATCCAGCAATTGTCATTACTGAGATCCAGTGGTCAGAAAACGATTATTATGACCTCTCTTTGGCAGACATTTAGGCCGATATTTTTAGTACGAAATAGAGTTTACCGTCCCACGTCATGATTATAAGCCAACATTTTCGCTAATCGTGCCTAATTATTAAAGAAATCATAAAAAATACAGAAAATATAAATTAGGTGTCTTGTTGCGCCC
The DNA here is from genome assembly GCA_037355805.1 of Ixodes ricinus. Taxonomy (NCBI): domain Eukaryota; kingdom Metazoa; phylum Arthropoda; class Arachnida; order Ixodida; family Ixodidae; genus Ixodes; species Ixodes ricinus. Next base: position 31,823 of record JAZHYW010010674.1, on the reverse strand, counting down.
TCTATGTGGTGGCGGCTGAAATGTGACTACGCGAGGTTCAGGAAACTGCCAAGGATGGCGCTGCTTCCAGCTCTGGTTGCCAGCTTTGGAAACTGGTTCTACACTTGGTTTCTTGCGTTTCTTGCAAAATAAAAACTTGGTCGAAACTCGTGTGGTCCTTTATGACACGGTACTTTCTGCTAATATAGCTTTTAGGAAGATTTTGAATCGCAAAACGACAATTTCAGTTTGTCAAACGATTGTTTTTTATGGCAGGCTCCACCGGTTTACAGTCTGCTGAATACAATCGTTCACGCAATCGACATCGAGTTTCAAATCACCAAAATCGCCAGTTCCGCGTCGATACGCAGCGTGACGCACGTGCTTCTGGTGAGTGTGCGCGTACGTGTTTGCTGCGTGGTTCTTCGGTTGCTGCGAGTTTTCGCGTATTTATTGTGCACTGCTTACCTTCGTCTGCGCATGCCTCTCATCCTTGTACCTATCCCTGCTCTGTATGCCTAGCGTGAAGTGTGTGTCTGTCTTTTCGTTCGCTGACTAAGCTCGTGTCGGTGTCCTTCCTACTGGCTGCTGTTCGTGTTTGAGTATCATGTGTGTCGCTTTGATTACTCTTTAGGTCGCCTGTTTATGGGGCGGAGCAAGCGGTGGGCGTCGCGCCAGGGGTGGGTCGTGATTGGGGAAACAGCATAGCAGACAACGCCGACTTTGGCGCGTTTCTTCTGCGCACGCGCGTACTGTCGTTGATATCGCTACTTCGTGCCGTGATGACGCGCTGATCTACAGGCCGGTCGGCGCTCGCGTGATATTGTTGAAAATTCTCGAGCGTGTACTTACGTGCCGAAAGCCATAATAGAATGACAGTGGATATTTGGCCGGCAGCCGGCATACCGTGGCTCTGAAAACAAATTGCTAGGAGTGCCCTCTCCTTCGCTGGTTCCACGCCGGGTGCGCGCAGTCCGTGCTTCTGGCCGCCCAAATGCGTTTTTCTGATGCTTGTTTTGTTTTGAATAAACAATATATTCTTGCCAGATATTCTCCTTTGTAATCGTCACTCTTGAGTCTTGACAACTCTTTAGTGTTTGCAGGAACTCCGTCACATTTGATGATAATGCATGTGTAAGTACAACTGGAACCTCATGGTTGAAAGAATACTTTTCCTGGATTGAGTGCATCTTTCTGATAAGATGATCGGTCTCCATAAATTGCACTTCCCCGCTTCGGGAGCACGGCCAGCGGAGGTTCTCTGTCGGTCATTGAACCTCAGTGACCTCACACACGTGAAGCGTTGTCAAAGCTGTGATATACCGGGCGTTTTATTATTATTTTTTTTTTCTGAAAGAAATGACACTTTTGGTAAAGAAATGATTTCTGCGGGATAACATTATCGGCTGCGGCGGACGTAAGTGAACGAGCGTAAATTGACAATTAGTGGCCTAATAAACTAAAATTTGCCATTTAACTTTTTAATTAGAGGTTCTACGGTCTATGTTGCAGTTGCGATTTTCAAGACCATTAGTAACAAGTTTCTGACAATGAGGCCCCTGTGTATTTACGCTCGTACCCTTACGTCCGCCGCAACTGATGTTATGCCGTAGGAATCGTATTTTTATCGCCAGTGTCTTTTTTTTTTAAATTGATTTTCGCTCTTAGGAAAGGTCAGTGCCGTTTATCAAGGAAACTATTTTGAAAATTCGTGGATGTGTTAGCTGCTGCCGTCGGGATCCGAAGAACATTCACAGAAACACCGCGCCGCAGGAATTTAGGATCGTAGATCAGAGGCTGTTAGCGCTGAGCCAGCCGAGCGCGGTAAGCTTTCACTGCGCGTCTCGAGGAATCGAGTGAAGGGTGTCCTTACTCAGACTTCAAATTTTATTGTTCGGAAAGTCGCATAGAAACGAGAGTCAACCCTATACCTATGATTAGAGTATCTTCATAGATTGTTTCCGCCTCCTCGTAACGCTCCCCGCAACTGGATCCGTAACTGTGCAGGCAAACCTAGCGCGCCTTCATTGCTGGCAATAAGCCGTAACGTAACAAAAGAAAAAAGTAGAGAAGGTGCGAAAAGTCCTTTACTTCGTGGCGAAGATTGATAATGCAATGTTCCCCTTCTCCAGGGATTAATTTCGTCACTAGTTGCGACTTCCACTGGTCATTTTGGAGCAATGGCGAGATAGAGCTGAGTCATGTATTGCGTTCTCCGAGATGGAGAACGCAATGCGCGCGGAGTTGCTCCACGTATACACCAGTCACCAGTGAAAAACAACCTGTCCTCCGAGGACGCTCGAGTGAGCCGCCTCGGACATGGGGGTCGGCCACCTCACCACCGTCTACCTAAAGTCACTGCGTCTACCGTGCCTTCAAAAACACGGGGCGCGATGTGTTTCTGCAGCATTACAAAAAAAATTGAACAAACAAGGCGCAAACTGTTTTTTTTTCCCTAGGTGTGGTTCGCAGGGCTGAACAGAATACAAAAACGATACGCCGTGCTGGGATGACGTCGACTACAATGGTACACGATCATAACAAGAGCACATATCCTGTCACATTCTTTTGCTACAGTGATAAGAGCATATATATTTTTGTCCGCGATGCAGTAACAGAGACATTATTTCCAAATTAGAGTTCGAAGTAAGCCTTCGATGCTAGCACTAACCAACTCACTTCACTCACAGGATGAAAACGTGAAACTTCGTATCATTCGGACAGAGATCGAAAAACAACACGCACCGCTTGAACTTGGACACACGAAATAAAGAGTTTTAGTGGATCGTACGCAAAAGCTTTGCGTACGCAATAAAATTGCCGGTCAGAAGTACGCATGCGCAACCGAAATCAGCATATGAGTCATCAAATGATGAAGAAAAAGCAGGTGTGAGCGTGCCAAAAATATTCGACATTTAGTGTTGTCAATATTTGTTTTTCCATCCACGTGTTTATGTCACAGTGGAAAGCCGTGAAACTCCACATAAAATTATTTTGAGCAGTGTTTCCGACGGTAGTGCTCGCTCGATCGTAAAATACCGCTTTGTTGCTACTTTGTCGAATCAAACCAGGAAGCCACGTTCACCTACAATGTCCCGTTCACAAGAAGGGAGATCGGATTTTCCGCTACGTTACAAGTATTGCCGTTAGTCGTGACTGAATGACAGTATAGAATTGCTTCTCTTCTTTTTTTTTATTCTTCGCATCTGCACGGCATCGGGGAGGATTATTATCCTTCCCTGCACTCTCGCTGTGACGAACAGTTCGATGGACGAGTCACCTTATGACAAATATTCCTATGCGACGAAACATCCTGTTACCATGTCGGCCTGTGTGACCAGTGCATATTTGAAGAATCGCCTTTGTCTTTCCTGAACCCTAACCAAAACACCCTCATAACATTTTTTCACTGTTCGGCTACGTTGGCATAGCCTGTAATCTACATCATTTTCGCGAAAGCCTACTTTTATTTTATAATTATTCTGTAACCAATTCTAATTGAAGAAGTGACAAGTATAGTAATTATATTATGATTTCATATCAAAATTCGACGAATCGGGACTGTGAAATTCGGTGAAACAGCGTTTCAATAAATTATCTGTGTGCCCGAAACTTACTTATATGAAAATGTCTAACATGTGTATGTGTTCTAACACAGAAGATGAGTACAATGGGGCAACTGAATGGCCTCACAGACAATTGTCAACGAGTTGGAATTTTCGATGGATTACCCTTCGACGAGTCATGATACTACCGACTGGCCTATTCAATCAAATTCCCGTAGACAAATATTGTTCTTGGTTTATTTGCCGTCTGCCACAAAGGGGGAGTGTAGGGCTCGTCAAGCGGACGTCTGCCAGCATTTTGCTCACGCCTCCAGCGTCTGTATACCTACTGACGCCTACAAGTTGGCCTAGAAATAAATACCTACGGACGATTCTATAGCCGCTAAATATCTCTACGCGATCATGATTTGTTTTCAAAGGGGCGCCCGCCTGTCGGTGCTTCTTTGAATTATACATACGTAACGGTCAAAACGTTTCGCCGCTAATGAGTGAAGGCCGACCAACCCATTTTGTCCAATTGTCCGTGTATGGGAGAGGAGAATGCCATAGCGTCAAAGACAAGCACATCGCTTACGTGTGCGAGCGTTGCTAAAAAAGAGGCAACTATCGATGTTTTAGTATACTTGGTTTCACTCTTATGGCTCGTTCACATTTGCGAAATACGCACTCGCCGCCGACTGGATTCGCTTGCTGAAAAAAGATCGGGCCGTTCAGCAGATTTGTTGCCGCCTGCGGAGTGCGCGGCGCAAGCGTCTCGCAGTTTTTCGAACAGACAAGAGCTGACGAGAGCTCCCAAACCTCCTCCTGCCCGCGCGCGTCTCGTCGTTATCTCGTCGTTATCGCCGCCAGCTCGTCAGCGGAGATCTGACGTCAGGAAGCGCCACTTCCCCGGTGCGTTCTGATTGGCTTGCGGCGAGAGAAAACTTTTTTTCGGCGTTCAAAATTGGTCCCACAGCGATCTTGCTCTTCGCCGGAAATTCTGCCTGCTTTCGTCGCCGGGCGTCAGAATTCTCGCGGATCCGGCCGCCGGTTCGCAAGTTTGAACGAGGCATTAGTCAGAGCGCATACAAAGCCTAGAGGTCACGGAAACACATATACACAGACAAAAAGCGCTTTATCATTGCGCATTGGGTGCGTTGTTAGATTAGTGGGCGGAAACACCCAAACAAAGATAGTGAACGCCGTGGCGTTTAGGTGTTGAGCTGGTGGCGATGTTTGATCGGCGCAATGTGTCGGCCGTGCTTCAACTGAGGGTGAAATGAGGCAGGGCAATTCTGTGGTTTTACTTGTTTATATTGTTTTCTTTCTTATTTTGCACGAACTATCGCGGCTCACAACAGCTTGGCATCGTCGTTCGATGAAACTCTATTTTATTGATTCGCGTTTCATCGAATAGTGGACATTTCATCGAACGCCGCTTCAGTGAACGCCAATTCATCAAGTAGCTTGACAATGCTTGATCGAATTACGTCTGCTATCAAATTATTGCAAATATAACAACTACGCTCGTCATATTTCGTAAATAACAGTAGCCTTTAGCGAAAATTATGTTGCTTAGTTTCGGCCATCACCAAATAGTGAAAAAGAAATGTATATGTAGACATATATATTTTACTAATACAAAGTGGGGACGTTTACACTCACCAAGTAAATATTTTCAGCTGTGATTTGAGACTATGTTGTGTTTATCTCGCTCTAATTTATTTGTTTTTTGTTTCTCCCGTTTCTGGCCTTTTTTAGTATAAGTTCCACTAGCCCGCTTGCGCGACAACTCTAATTTCAAGGGAAACAAGTTTGTAAATTAGGGTGACACTATAGTTTTGGAATCCTATATGCCACTTTTTATTTCCATTTGGTGGGCCACGTACGAATTTTAAAATATATCCTTTCATACTAATAATCGATTAGTAAATCGAATGGCGATTGGGACGAATTTGCTAGGATTGGAAGAACGAATTGGCAAATCACACGGAAATTAGGAAATTTCAGCCATTCTTGGTTTCCGGTTGGTCGCGTTCAGTAGCGGCTTCCTCAGCTCCGCATGGAGTAGCTCGAGTCAGAATTCGCGGAGTCTCTACTGACCGGCAAAAAAAGTGCGGCGCGCAGACGACTTGATGTATTTGTATAAAAACTATAAATCCTTGACATCGGCCGCGATCGGCGATTGAGGTTTTGTTAGCCGACGCAAGCGTCAGTGGATGTCTCATATTTCGATACTCTGATTTAGCTACAGAAACAAAAAAAATCATCCAGATCATGTTCACTGTGTTCACCACTGACAAGATAGTCGGTAATCGACGAGTTTTTGTGCAACGCCGATCAAAACAAGGCACCAGATCAACGTTTAGCTCGCTTCCTTTGACGACTGCCATCAGGAAAGATCTGGCTTGTCGCGTTCCGTCAACGTCACTCCGAATATTGTTTGTGCCCCGCGTGCCATCCTGTTGTTGCAATCTTTTTATTCTGCCCATGTGACTTTTTTATGTTCTTACTGGCGTTTGATCATAATTCAGGCATCGAAATAGTTTTTGCTGCCGACCCTATCATTCTTTTGACCCTCTCGCAGCAAAGGAATATTATGCCGGCATTTCACACAAAATAAGAATGTAGTGTAGATCTCAAATTACATCACAATGTGTTTACACACGACTGTAGTGTAGAAGTGCGATGAGCAGGGTCTGAGAAAATACTAGTTTCCAGTATTTTCAAAAAGACTGACGAAACAAAATAAAAAAAGAAAGAACCGCCAATCGGCAGCGCGTTTAAGCAGAGGCAGTGGTGACAGGAAGCGCCAGGTGTGTCTTTCGTTCGGCCGGCATCCAGGGCGCGCTCAGATGCATACTGTTGCGCTCACGAACTCATGAGACGTTGACGCAGTGTCGAAGGTGTACTCTTTTTTACCCGTAGGATTGCAACACTGGGGAATGCAGGCGTGTGATTTCAGAAAGCGCTTCCTACCATTTCTACGCGCGAGTGCTCCTGCAACCCAAGCATTGTATACAGTTACGTCCTCGCGCCGGTGCCTTTGCCAGCCCTGTACACAATTTATGCAACATCGAAAAAGCATAGTTCAAAATTGGCGGTCCCACTTTTCCATACCGCTTCAAAGCCCCATCTCGCTCAGATCACTTGGCAGCCGGACAAGTTGGGGCAGTGGGCCTTCAGTTGGGGATTATCCGGTACATTGTCCTCTGAACAATGAACGAACGCGCGACTCGCCAGAGGGTGAACACGTAAAAGGAGCCCCTCCTTTCACGTGTTCACCCTCTGGCGCGTCGCGCGATCGTTCGCGGAGAAGGAAACTCAAGGTCGCAAGCGACGGGAAAAAGGGTTTCGAAATTGGCGCACAGGTTCAGCAGCATTTGCTTACAAGCTTACACGGACAGCCAACGCCGCCCTGGTGGTTCAACTAATGTCTTGTTCAAGATGGCCGCCGTGGTACCGCAGCCTTAAATATAACTTCTGCAGGCCAGATTGGCCTTAAAGTATGCGGTTCTGTGTGGACGTGCAGCCAGCGCACCGGCCACGGGCGGAGAAGGGGGAGGGTGTCAGTGGGAAAGGGAATAAAGCACATTAGTGGTCCCAGACGCAAGAGGGAGAGTGAGCGCCCCCCCCCCCCCCCCTTGTGGAATTCTCGTGTGACTTCAAGGGGGAGAATACAACAGGAGCATCTGATTCTTAGGCGTCCCTTTGTCATTCAGGAGCTTTCGCAAGAAGCGATAACCTCCCCCCTCCCCCCGCAAGTTTCGCGAAAGCGGGAGAGTGGACTGCCTTCCCCTGATTGGCTACTGCAAAATCTGGCCTCGTCCGGCACTCAAAAAGTCACCATTTTAGACTTTCCGTTCGTCTCCCGGAACCAGGGTAACGTGACCGTTGACGTCACAGACGACGCCACTTCAGGCTCTCGAACGTCCAGGCACGACTGTTTCGACTTTGTTCACCTTTACACCATTCCTTCGTAGTGGCTTCAATACTGTTTGAAGTGTTGATTGGCCCTTTTATCTGCCATGACGGCTTGGTCGTTAAACAGCTGTATAGTGATAATTGAAATCAATGAGAGCACTTTTTTCCCGCGGAATATCACCATTGCTCATGCGATCACCAAGGGCAGCCATATGTTAGGAAATAAATCTTTGTGGGTGTTAATGATTCATGCCTGGGTAGGGTCTTTATGCAGAAACTCCGGTCGTAGACGTTGCTCGAAGGCTAGTTCATGACCACCTGCCCTCGTCGGGCTACGTGAAATTGCTTTCGATAATGGGATGTAGCTAATGCTCAATGTGGTAGACGGCGCATATACTCTAAGAAAAAAAAAATGTTATCAGAGGACTAATGGCAGCATTAGGTTTTCTGAACTTTCATTGACTTCCCGAAAAGATCATCTAGTTCGAGCTAGGTACCTTGCGTAAAATCTGAAACTAACCATACTCGACCGGGACTAACCGAAAGGCGTGCGCGAGCAAAAGCATCCATCAGTCCTCCCCGGACAGGGTGCATCTGTATATTTTTGTCCTCGAAGGCAAACGGAAGGCTTGCCAGGAAGACAGCAGGTATTTTGGTCGCCTTGGGTATCGGCGCAACTGAGCCCAGAATGGCTGGAAGTGTTCACCATACTCGACGAAACTGGCGAATTTCCTTAATGTCCAACGATCGTTCAGACACTAGACGGTAGACTGGCCTTCGTGCACTGTGTGAATGCGAGTTCTGATTGTGTTGAACGGCATTCACCTAACTATCTCCTCAACAATGATGCGTTGACATCTGACAAGTGCCATTGGCGTAGTTTGCTATCTCGCAAACATAGGATGATTTAGTCAAGCGGAGCACCTCTAAATACTAACACATACAATTTGTATTTAATTTAAACTATTTTAAGTTTGTCGAAGACGCGCTTTCAGCACCGGAGTCGCGCAGTCGCAGTAAATGGGCACCCACATCTCTAAAACTGATTTACTGAGAACAATGCGAGACAGTCTCTGCGTCTCGCCGTGAGCAAACGCTCTGGGTAGTCCTATGTCGATTTCAAAATCCGGGACGACACAGTTGATGCACGGCACATTCCACTCAAAAAGCACATTCAAGGACAGTATCCAGACGCCTTCATGCTGTCATCGCTGTTTCAGATAACAATCCAGGGGCCCTAATCTGAACACTTGGAGAAAAATGCGGCGAGTAATCCGGCGGCTATCATTGGCCGGCGCCAAGGTCAAGTGGGGCGTTGGCCAATTGCCGCCGCCGGATTTCTCACAGACTTTTCCGTCACACGTCCAGATTAGGGCTCCCGATCCTCAACAAAGAAAAGACTCAACGCGTCAACAACGTCCGCAATTTTATCACCGTGCCCGTGTCAAAAGAACGAATGCAAAACCAAATACAAAAAAACACGCCAAAGAATTGGAGGTTTTGCAAAAAAATTAATAACAAACAGAAAAAAATTTAAGCCTAAATAGTTTGCTTGAAAATAAATAGCTTGTCTATACTCCCTTCACGCCTAAGTTGATAGTGCCGTGGTATCTACGCGCTCGCCGTACCAGTCAACCGCCTCTCTTTTATTATCAGTGACCTCGCTCTCTGCGCCTAGGTATCGGCAGGGGCGTGAGCACGTGGTGATTGATAGCCACACCACTGGTTCAATGAGAGCGTGGCTTCCACGGCACTGTAAGCTTAATAGTGAACGGATAGTTTAATTGTCTTTTGGTGTCGCGTGCCACGTACGTCACTCGATCGGGGTTGGAATTTGAGGCCTTCCTCCGGCCCTTTTCCCTCGTCTTGGTTTTCACATGCTGGTGTAGAGACGCCCAGGGACGCACAACTCCTCGCTTGCGAGGGAGAGACGGTGCGTGGGGAAAATGGGAGATGGAGGTTTTGTTGTTAGTTTGAAGTGAACCTGCTTTTTAGGAAGTCGAAATAAAGCCTGCGTCAGATGCTGGTCGCCCTGCTTTTTTCACTCATCGAGCGCAAACCGTATGACGACCAGCACGGCGTTCCGGGAATGGTGTACACAAAACAAGCTGCGTCGTCCATCTCGTCAGCCCAAATTGCTTTGGGTAGCCATTTTGCTCTCTCGAAAGGGCATTGCAGGATCCGGTTTGGATTCGCAGTGCTGCAGCGCTGCGTTTGATGCGTTCTGAAGTCACAACTCAGGAGAACTCGATAACGGTGTGTCGAAGTACTTCTGTTTACTACGTGAATTCATATTACGTGTATTCGTTCTCTAAGACTTAAGAAATTGTTTTCAGTTTGAGCGCGTTCTCGAGCTGACAAAGGGCGCGCCATGTTTTATTATTTTTGGGACCACTGATGCTGATTTTGTGGAGTGGCACAGGGACTTGAGGTTCAAACGGATTTGCTTGCCTCATAAAAGTGAGCGAAATGCCAATTTATCCCATGGCTTAATATTTGTTTTGCAGATCCTGGCAGGGGTTGCCTCACCGTGATAGATACTTTTATTTTCACGTAAACTAGGCTTTCGCGTTGCTAGCGGGAGCTCGTGCTTTCACTTTGAAGCATCGATTGAGCATGTGCCTGCAGGATACTGTGGTTGGTTTGCCTGGCTGCATACCCGACCCCGGGTATGCAGCCAGCACAGAGCCAACGGTCTCAAAAACAAGGAAATACATTTTATTGAACAAGGACAGGACGATGAAGAGTACTAACATAGAAACACCGTGTCACCGGCGGTTCTTGAGTCCAGGCAGCGACTGCCTGCGCGCCGCCTCTAATGAGCTTTATGCAGACGGCGCGGGCGATGTGCGCGTGCATGGCTCGACTCCGCCGCCACGCGGGAAAGTCCTCTACCTGTGCACTGTAGTTGGGCAACATCCCCAGAATACGGTCTACTAAAACTTTATTATTGCGGTGGTCCGCTGCCAATAAGTACATCGCATGGTTTATGTGAACCATTGCAGCACTTACACACACTACTTGTCAGTTTATTATCAGTGTGCTGTATCATACGTTTTTCGAGCGATTGGGCATTTCACACCCAGTGTTACCGGTAGTTCACATCTTTCGCGAAAGGGCAAGAAGCTGCCGGTCCCCAAGAAACGGTGCTTAGACCACAAGCGGTTTGGACAGACGTCGCAATGTCTAAGTCATCGTCGACGCAAGTGTATCTTTCGCAATTCGGCCTTAGCGTGAAGCTAAGGCCCAATTGCTACCTTAGCGTAAAGCTAAGGTCGCAAGCGGCCTTAACGCAATTCGGCCTTAGCGCAAAGAACGGGAAGGGGGGGGGCTTAGCGCCCCCCCCTCTCGTTCTTTGGAAGATTGGGCAAAGAAGACTTCTTGGCGGCATAATCTTTTTTGCATTGTTCGCAGTGGGCAAGAAAGTCACTTCCAATAAATTTAATCGTTCGAAGTGCCCTTCAGGGTAACGCCTGCCGATCGTAACTCATGACATCTCCTGCGAACAATTAATTTCCACTAAACTATATCTCTTTTTGCTTCAAACATTTCCTGTCTCTTTTTTATACAGTCGTATAAAGTAGCCAGATAATTTGGGACTGAAAAATGGAAAAGACAGCTAGAATGAAACAAATTCGTAGAAAGAAAATAAAAAAAATAAAAAAACACGAAGGCGTTTTGTAATGTGTTGCGATTTTCAGTTTTCGTTCACTACGTGCAATGCAGAGCAAAAAGGTGCACTACGGATCACTGGCCCACTGGCCCTGGGATGGAGCAAGTCGACGAACAAAAATCAGCAGAACCCATCCTTTGGGAATGATTATCTACGTTAATGCGAATAGCATCAAACGGTGCGGAGTTATGCGCGTTCGTCAGGTGGCCGGCACACTCTAGATACGCCAGCCCACTCTCGAGGCGATTCTAAATTTGTTGACACTTTCACAGCCCTGCGCACGATCTCCGCAGCCCAGCACGTGCGTTTGTGTCACTTAGGAAGGCGAGCAAAGCACGCGCCATACGCACAAACACTCAAAATGGTACCGACCAGACTTTCTGGCGTCTCAGCTAGTCTCAACCAACGGTACTCTAAACGGTTGTTTATATCTTTACCATAGGACGCGCTTTACAGCGCTGTAACAGCTACCGGTGCGCGCGCGTTCCATGCACGAGGGCTCATTCCGCTCTCGTGAGGCTGAGCACGGCCGCTACATCACCCTCTCCCGAGCGCGGGAGAGGGTGAGCTAGCGGCCGTGCTCAGCCTCACGAGAGCGGAATGAGCCCTCGTGCATGGAACGCGCGCGCACCGGTAGCTGTGACAGCGCTGTAAAGCGCGTCCTATGGTAAAGATATAAACAACCGTTTAGAGTGCGTTGAATGACTGCCTTCATAGCTCTGTGGTTAGCGCGTCTGCCTGCTGATCAAAGGGTCAACGGTTCGAATCCCAGCCGGCGCCGGTCTTTTTTATTTATTTATCGACCCGCGGCGTAAGAGGTTAGATAGCCAGATAGATAGATAGATAGATACATAGACGAAAAGTGCGTGAAGTATCCAAAGAATGCTATTCGCATTAAAACGTCGAATGTGACTCGCCTTTGTAAAGGAATCATGGAGACCCGCAAAGCGGGTGCTTCGCAGCTTAAAGTGTAAACCAAAATGTAGTCTCGCAAACGAAGTCAGATGCCATCGTCCCCTCGTCACGCGCCGAACGGTTTTCGGAGGAGTGGGAATTTCGACGTGATCGGAGAGGGTGAAGACAAACGAGAGGGTCGCGTGCAACAGTTTGAATCGAAAACAACACGTGTAGTGCGCGATAAAAGAAAACACAAAAAAACATAAAAATAAAGAAGAAAAATGTCTTTCAGGTACGCCAACGCTTTACAGCGAATATAAACATTTTAAATTTCTCGTTCCTTGTTTTTAGCGTCTGCTGTCGGGCCCGAACACTTCATAAGCTCAAGCCCACTCTAGGCTTAGATTAATAGTGTCCATTCCCCCGACAAGCAGCTACCTTTGACTTTACTTTGTAGTTACGTTTACATCAAAGTAATGAAGTTATCGTGACAATTAATTTTAAAGAAAGTAACGCGTTAACGTTACGGGTTACCGAAACAAAATAACGAGTTACTGTATTGTGATACTAGTAACCTGGTACTACCTACCCAAGGTTGGCAAAATTTACTGCTTGAGACTGCTCAACTTACTTTCTGTCATGTTGCTCAACCGCTTTCTAAATAATCAGTTTCTTGATATTTTCTTCGGCAGACTATCTAAGCAGCTGAATTCATTATACGTTCAAAGATCGATATTTAAAAAAAAAATGCGTCTTCGAAATGAAAGGCCTATTACTGAAAGTATATTTTTATTTACAGAAACATGTCGCTGCGCGAAGCGGTTAGCGCGAACACGACAACGCCGTCGCTCCGCATTTTATTTCTAAGGGGTTGCGGCGGGCATCAATTTTTACCATTTCGGATAGTGGCCTAGAATGACTGCCTTCTACATCACTCATAGATCAAACAAAGTTATATTTGGTTCTAAAAAAAAACAAAAACGGTCACGACTTGTTCGCGTTAACAGTGTCGCAGTGTGAGCCTTCGATACCGATTTCTTTTATGTTTTTTAAAGGTCTTTTTTAAATAACCGTGGACGATGGACGAAGGAGAGGCAAACAAAAAACGTCTCAAAACGCAGCTCCTAAATGTTATTCGCACAATCGTATGTATGACACCTACCACACACGGCTCTCGGTAAATTTGCACACGCCCCCGAGACCTTCAATAAGGGTACACCTCGTTTTGACCTCCAGTCAAACCAACGTCCTTAACTAAATAATCGAATAAACCAGAACGCCTGCCATCTCGCTCTTTCTTCGATCATGGGTCTTTTTCTGTGATAACCGATACTTGTTACAAGATACTCAATTGGGCCCAAAGATACTGCCGTCCTTGGGATTTCGCAGTCCTGTCGTGAGGATTTTTAAGGGGTTTAACCGTGCTAAGCTCCCCCTGAAACACCGCGTTATTTCCTAATTCTTCCATATCAACGACACTCAAGCACCACGCAATCCTAGCCACTTCACCCATACGCCGCGATTTTATCCACAAGTGTCGTTATCGCTGGGTCGTCTGCAAGGATCCACGAGCGCTCCGCGGGTGGGCAGTTCGCACCAGAGGGACTTGGCTGGTAGGAAAGCGTTTGCGTAAACACTTCCCGTGGTGGGAGATCTCAAGAGACAGCCGCAATTCACGACGCTAGGTTCGGAAGGCGCGTTTTCTGCCGTGAAAATCAAAATGCGCTCTTCGGGCCGGGAGAACACGGCGGTTCTGGCTGGCACTGTTACCAGCGGGGTAGTTTCTCACCTGCGTGTTAGCGCTGTTCACACGCTTGCAGCGAAGACGGACCCAGAGAAATAAGGGCGATTTTTAAGACTCTTATGAAGTCGTAGGTCCTGCTCCGCAGCAGCGCATCTGGTCCTACACCGCTGCAAGAGGTTTAAAAACCGGCCTCGTCTCTCTCCGTCCCACTCAGTTGCAATTGTGTAAGAATTTATGCTAATTAGACTCATATTTTCTAAACATGAAGATTAACAAAGGACAGACTAATAACATTGTGGCCTTTTATTTAGGCCGAAAATAAAAGAAAGGGGAGAGGAAAGGCGGTCACTCTTCGGCAGCAAAGTACTCGTGTATATGTTGAAAGGCGCGAGCACACTACTGGGAAACTCTCACAATACTGAATAATGGCAAACCTTTTGTAAGTTTCAGTTTTAAAGACGAACCCTCAACTGCATGCTGGGAACTATATACTTTAAAGCAACTTGTCAAATGTCGAGAAAAAAAAAACACGACAACACACGCATCGTTTTACTGGTCGATGTTGCTGTGTTGAAGAAACACTATTGTCAACATGAACGAATTCAAGGTGGTTCTCTTTTCTTAAAATAATACCCTTTAATGAGCAGTCTCTCTCCGTTGGTGCACTTGATGCTGGGATGGAATGCGCGAACTGCGCTACAACAGTGAGGTACGTAAACTCGTGCTGTCGCAAGTTCCACCACGCCAAAGGATCGAATTCAGTCTTCTCGATCTACTTGTAGGCAAAAATGCCAAATGCTGGCCTCTTCTACTTTTTTGTGGTTTGTACGCCTTGGATTTGCTTTGCCCCGAAAAACGTCTTCCGCTCTTTCCCTGCCAAACATTAAAGGGCTTTCCCGGGAAGACCGATGCTCCTTCATTATTCGCCATTCCTAAAACAGCTTTTTTTGGTGAGATAGAAGGTTGTAAACCGATCGCTGATAGGAATCTTAATGTTTCATATATTTCTTAAAATAAAAGCATATTTTCGTCCCGGTTGACACATTTTATTTAAGAAAGTAGTTTTCTCCCGAAATACATTGGATGATGAACGTCATAGTGTAACTCACTTATTCGCTCTACACTGTGCGGTCGCACACGTTTATGGGGAGCCTCGGCGAAAAAATATAGATCCGGACCCGCAGGTATTCGCATCCGGTTCGCCATCCGTCAAATCTGACTCATTTTTATCCCCATACTGCAGTTAACTGCAGGTATCCTCGGATATGCAGGGATCTAGTCATTGGTATAGAACTTTCCAACGGTTATCCCCTAGGCCGAAAAATGCTGAGTCACTGAGCAGCGGACGCATGCGGAGTATCTGATATACCACACAACGGACTAACAGCGCATGTTCAAAAGACGTCCCACAGCCCAGCAGACAAAAGTGTCAGCGCGCAGAAGGCAATTTTCGGAAAGGTCTATTTTAAGTTTATGTTTCATTTTCATATATTTTCATTTATTTCATATGTTTTCATCATCACCGTCATTATTATCACCATCGCCACGATCATCATTATTATCATAATCAACATCATCACTACCATAATAATCATCATGTATGAAGCCTCGAAGGCCTTTAAAAGACAGCAGAAGGGTGGAAACTTCGGCTAGATGGTAGTTATACATCCCAAAACGCAAAAAAAGACGAGGACGAAGTAAGGAAGCACGTACGGCGGATAAGTGCTCACTCGCAAATGATATGTTTATTGGAACCTCAAAAAGCACAAAAAGCATCCCTCCCCCAGATCGCTCATGAGCACTGCACCTGCTTGTTGTGAAAACTACACATCATAAAAAACCGTGAAATCACGGTGTTTACGTGCTGACAAGTTTTGTTGTCTTTGGAAACGCCAACTCACCCTCCTTCAGTGCAAGGGAAGGGTGACTTATGCATCCTTCTCCACGAGAAACTGTTTGGAACGCCTCCACATTCTCCCTTGCCCTCTGTTCTTTATACGTGCCCACCTATCAGAGTGGACCGCCAGGTGATTCGTCGGAGTCGCTCGAAGAAACGCATGGTGCTCCCTAAGTCTTTAACTAACGCAGCGTCCAGTTTAGGCCACGCCACAGGATAGAGGAATGCAATACACCACGCCCACCCGACATTGAGCGAAACGGTTACTTGACTTTTCCCACAAGAAAATTCCCTCTCTTCTTCCCTTTCCCCTATCCTCGGACACTCTTATACAAGTGAATTAATTTGTTGGGAGCCTTAAACACCACTTGTACATCATACCGCCTCGCAACATTCTTGACATTGTGCGAAACACCATGTAGGTACGGGAGCGCCACCGGTTTACTTGATATCTCCCGCGGTGCCCGGCTGACAGGACCTTTCAAACCCTTAATCAGCCCCGCCCGCACTTCCCCGATTACTAGTTAAGGAAAACCTGATGCCGTCAATTTTTTCACTGCAGCATTCAAACTTTTCCCCACCACGTGGAAGCATGTGTTCTTGAGGGCAGAACCAAGGAAGGACGCCGCGATTCCTCTCTTGACTATATTCGAGTGCACCGACTCGTACGGTAGGAGCACTTTTCATGAGCTGGGACTAAAATCCCAACAAACATGTTTGCTCTACAAACGAAGAGGCAAATCCAAAACTGGAGGCAACCGTCCGATGGTGTCTCCAGGGTCAACTTCAGTCCTTTTCCAAGTTTTTCAAATACTGTCGACACTCCGTCTACAACATCCGCCCTACCGTTGACTTCAACAATAAAATGTAATCGTGTACATATCTAAACACTTTTTGACACCCTCACCCCCCCAGTGCACCCTCGAGAGAAACATCAAGTTGCCCAAGAAAAATGTCGCTTAGAACCGGCACCGAACAAGAACCAATTCATATGCCATTTCCCCTTTGCAAGAAAATCCCCTTCTCCCATTGAACCAGCATTGAATTCAAATGAGTACTGACTAGCTCCAAAAGTCCCTCCACTCTAACTCCGCTGTAGTTTCTAAACTTTACCTCCTCCGTCGCGTGAATGCAGTCGTTGACACCGACTAACAAAGTCCCTTTGAGGAATCGAATAAAATAAATTTTCTACGTCCACGGACCCCTCTCCTGTGATGACTATGGGTGAGCTTTCCGCGCATCCGGCTGCTGTCGGACAAGTGCTGGCAAAGGGGCTGAAGTTTGCACTCCAGCCTTTCTAAAAGCCACCGGAGCCGGTCTCGCTGATGAGGACTGTAACGGGCCAAGTGGGAGAGGGAGAAAATTTCAGATGTGTCAGTGAGGGTGTTGACTGTTTGGTTCGGTTGCATAGAAAAACCATAAGGACGGAAGACCTGACGTCTGTGCTTAAGAGGATATCGCAGCTCCCGAGCCCTATGCAATTCCAATGACAACCTTTTAGTATTTTTTCTCGAGAACCACCGAATGGATTGACTTGGGAACGGTTTTATTAGAAAGATAATAACAAAACTGAGTAATATTGCGGCGCTACATTTTCCTTTTTTTTTTTTTTTGGCGGCGGAGATGTTTAGCGGGTGGGTGAGAGTCATCAGTTTTCAATCGCCGGAGCGCGTCATTGGGAGGATGTTCCATTCTTTGTTGGCATTTTGGGTAAAGAAATTGGGAGTGAAAGATTTCACGCTTCAAGCGGTCCTTGCGTGAGGCTTGAAGTTAGCAAATGCAGGTAGACAAAAGCAACCGAAGCGTCAAAGAGTAGATACTGTCTTACCACTTCTTTGTGTTTGAATTAGGATAGGTGATTTGATCTGGCGATTTCAGATGTTCTGCAGAGATGCATTTAAAATGTTTACTTATTTTAAATGTGGAAGAAACATACGTGAGTTTGTCGATTTTGTTTTAAGTTCGACATTCGCTTTGCATATCAACTTGTGGAGGCGGATTTCTACCGAAATAAAACAAACATTGCGAAAGAAAATTCAGTGAAGCTAAAAACAGAACAAGCTTTTTGGTAGTAGGCGTGACACGTTGCCATTTGGAAGTTGTGAAAATCGCGCTGAAGATTCTTTGTCTGACCCGAATCAACACACTCTTGATTCAGTATTTTATGAAATAGAGGCGAATGTATTAGGCAAGAACCCACACATCTTTTATTATGGTGTTCGTCGATTGTACTGTCGTGGCTGTGATTAGCCCTAGTCGGCTGTTACTGCTGGGCGGCGGACGAAACATCTCACCGGACAACGAGCGGCGGAGAAACGCTCACCGGAGAGAGGCTCAGCAGTGAAATGCTCACTGCAAAACCGACAAATGCGGAGAAAAGCTCAGTTACGAAATATTTTATTATTGTTTGCACTGCGGTGTTTATATTTAAAACTCACGTCCGCACTTTGCTCAGCGCTCATGCTGCGCTTTTGCGTGTTCGTATATTTGTAAAACCAAGTGTTCTCATTCAGCCCCTGAAGAATAGCTTACTTCCTACGAAAAATGGGGAAGAGGCAGACGAATCCACAGTTTTGCGGAATGTGAACATCTAAACAAGTGGGGAACGCTTTTTTTCTGTTAACTTTTACATGGAGACAGGACGTTGCCTCAATGTTGAGTACTACGAAAAGCAACAATGTGACCTCCGTCTCAGCACCCGACGACTCCTGACCTCCCAAAAAGTATCAAGTTCGTCTTAGGCCACATAACCGAAAGAGGTCATTGTTTACTACAAAGCAAAAGATAAACGGAACATATTATTGTCGCGTGAGCAGCTAGCCAAGTAGGCAGCGCGCCCGTGGCCTAACGGTTACCGTGCTTATCTTCGATGCCTGGCCGCGGATTCACCTTCTTATTGTTTCTGTAATGTCGCGTTCTGTCTGTCTATGCTGGAAAAAGCGATGGAGAAACTTCATCGTGACGTCGCCGGTGGGAGGAGCCTAATCTCAATCGGCGGCGAACTCAACTGACAGGGAACTTCATCGCGGCGTGTTGATGACGTCGACGAACAGCGGCGATTGAGTTGTAACTTCATCGGGATTTGTACCCAGAAAATGTCCCTAGAGGGGAATGTGCAACGCCGCATCGGAGGTTCTCGTAAAAGCAACATTTTTAACTTCTGAAAATGTAGAATTTGGTACAATCTAAATATAATTACCGGTGTCAAGTTTAGGTCGCATGAATCATGTCTTTTTACGTAAGTGAAATAATTTAGATGATCGCCATGCGTGAGCTGCATCGCGATCGTGATGAATCGTCATGGCCGACGGTGGATGCCGCGCGTAAAGTGCTCGTGTGCCTGTACGAAGATTTGCCTCACTTCTGGAATTTTTGCTGTCAAGTCAGGCTTTTTCAAAGGTTGTCACGTCGCGATGGCCACTCGGCAGTCTGGTGGGGGACGTCACCCAAGTGTCGTCGCAGAACTCGAGGAGTAGGACAGAATCTGGCCCGCAAAGACACAGAAGAAGGCGCATGATTTCGAAAGGGGACGCGCCTCGTCCGTCGCCACACGGCATCTCGGCTGCAGTTTTGGTAAGTGCTGGGAATCGCAATAGGCGGTTTTAGCGTTGCGTTGCCGCGCGCAGCGAAATTGCTACTGGTAGCTCGCGCTGTAACTTTGAAGCGCTCTTTTCAGCGCGCTTAAAGCCTTACCAGCCGTACTGTGGCCACCGCAGAACACGGTAACGGTCTGCTAAAACTTGCTACTGGTAGTGAGCAGACACCGTGTTGTTTTTGGTCTTACTGACTTTTACGCGAGTGTGCTGCTTCGTAATGTTTCTTCGAAAGCTCGGATCGTAGCGCTCAAGCTCACGAGTTGATTTCTCTAGACCTGTGCATGAGGCACTCCGATATTTGAATTCTAAGGTGTAGGCAAGGGGCATTACATCAACGCGTAACCAGAAAGGCTGTCAATTTTTTGTGCGTTAACATGTGTTTAATTGGATTTTGCAGGACTCATCTGCTGCGACCAAAGGTGCTAGTGAGGACCCAGCACAGGTGGCAGCTCCACCACCACCACCACCAAATGGTAGGTATAAAAAAGTCTGGACTCATCTCCATGATACACTGTTTGCACCTATGTCGCGTCATTAACATGTATTATGCACGAGTGCCGTCGGTAGTCTCATGCTGATGGCCACTGATGGTCTGTGGTTGCAGCTTTGCAACACTGTGATCATGGTGAACTGTGCTGGCTCCAGTGGCCCAAAGTGACAGTTTTTGTGCCCATCTCAGCAATTACATAAAACTGTGACCACTATCTGCACCGTGCATAACTACGAGGAAGGTCGAAGAAGCTGTCATAAACATTGTTGTGCCTGGTCGGTAGCTCCCAAGGTGGCCGTAGGCCCAACCGTGTTTCTAGCAAGGTGACACCTCAACAAGACTCACAAAAACTTAGGTGTACCCATGGTGCAGAGGCAATTCACACATGGTTACTCGAGTTTTATGTCGAACAAGACAGCAGAAAAATGGATGAGACTAAGTGTTAGTTTGTAAAAAGGCTGCGGCTCCGGTTATCCGTTTCCCGACAGTGGCCTGCTTGCACCAAACATTCCCACACTGTCTCCGGTTCCATTTCCCACCAGCAGCCTGCTTCCACCAAACATTCCCGGCAACACTACAGCTACCCACCACTCTGAAATTCACACAGAAATGACACTAAGACAAAACTGGCTCACCAATTCCAAAATTGACATCTGCTATTTATATGGAAGGTTCAAAGGGCTGTGGGAACAGGACGCACCTAGCTGGGCATTGCCTATCGAACTCGGCAAAATTGTCGTCATGCACTTTTGCATATTTCTCTTAATTTTTTGCACTTGGGTATTCAAGTTCTCCACCTTTGGCTAGAGATCACAATATGTAATAGTCCAGTTAAGAGTAAGTAGCAGATGGTTCTTGCCAGCACACAGGGCAATATTTTCTGCATACTGAACTGGACAAATATGGGCAAACTTTGTCGTGATCACTTGACGGTTTAAACTTCTGCCTAGGCCTAGCCCAAGTTCCTGCACTAGCACATATTGCCACGCGCGTCTCCGAGCAGGCGCGCTTGTGGCAAAGTGATTGTCGTGCTTGCCTTCCTTGCAAAGGTCCGAGGTTCGATGCCTGGCCGTGCATGCACCTTTTTGTTAATGCCCCACACCTCCACCAAAATGTCACGAATGACAGATGATGAGGTGATGAATGAACAAAAACGAAACATTTAATTTGGTGAACTTGTGCCAAGACAAAAATACAAAGAGGTAGCTTTGCAGGCATCAAGGCGGAGAAGCACGATCGAGCGTAAGAGCGAGAATCTGTATCGCCTCACCCTCATATACGTGGGTATCTGAGACAATCGGCGTAGAAGGTTCGGCGCATATAACATTTGAACTTCGAACAAGCAAGAGGGTTCTTGAATTCACCAGAATGCCACATTTACAGAAACAACAAAAAGGTGCCTGCACGGCCAGGCATCGTACCTCGGACCTTTGCAAGGCAAACAAGCACGACAATCACTCCGCCACAAGCGCGCCTGCTCAGAGACGCACGTGGCAATAGGAGCAGCCTCTGGCATTAACTGCATCTGACATGTACAGAGTTGTGTCCACCACCACGGCGCCTACTGACATGACATCACACGCAAACCATGTATGCGTGCTACTGAAACTGTGTCATGTTGTCAGCCGTGCACCAGTCATCAAGTGAACTGCCACCCTGGATGGTGAGGGCCTGAACTGCCCCCAACTGCACTGTTTAGGACCTCTCGCCCACTCAGCGGGAGCAGCTGGTTGCATTGCACATGCTGCTGGAGTGCAACATGAATTCCCTAGCTTTAGAGAAGTGCAGTCAAGGTCCAAAATTGGCTGGCAAGCATTGTGTAGAGAACCGTGGAAAGAAAACCTGCATCATATGGCAATAATAAGTTATTTTAGGTCGAGTTTCTTCATCCTTTCTTTATTCAGTTACATCCAGAGCAGCTCGTGCTCACATCCTTTGTTGCTGGCTCAACACAATGTGGAAGAGCTGGACTTCCACAGCACCAAGTGCATTGATGGGAACAACAGTTAGCGTGTCATTGGAAATCAGCTATGACAGGCAGTTATAGCAGAAAGGAAGGTGAATGCAGCAGTCTTGTGTTTTCCTTTCTTTTCCTTTTCTGACCTTCTGTTGGGTTTCGAAGTGACCGATTTCCACCAGCTTGTCCCTTTCCTTTTTTATGTGATCGACGGAGCAGGCCTGTTTACTGCAAAGTAATTAGATCAAGCTAAATGCACATTGCTGAGGGCTGCCCGTCTCATAGGTTATGTGCTGTACTGGAAAACCCACAGCATGAGTGTGCTGGTCTGAGCACTTCCTTGGTTAGGAAGGTGCTCGCATAAACTAAATGTCTTTCCGAAGTCTCGCATTCTTGCTATTTCCAGTACTGCATGAGAGTTATGAGAGAAGGTTAAAGCAGTGGTATGCCATACACTACTGGGATTATATTGTTCTATGCAATTTCTCTAACATGCTGTTTAAAAATGTATGTATTTGTAAGCATTAGCCCCTTTTGTGTACTTTGGTTGCAGGCTCTGGTGGGACAAGCAGCTGCACATGCCCAGCAGTCATCTTCACTGACCACACTTGTGCTGCACCTCATGGTGGTGCAGAATTTTCGTCTACAATAAAAATGCTCCCTATGCACTATTTTGCTTCTGTCATGATTTCAGTATAGCATGGAAACAAGATTTGCAGAAGTACCTTGGTCATACCCGACAAAATTGTCATACATGGAATAAAATTTTTAGGTCAGCAAATCTCGGTGCAATTGTTTATGTACCGACACTTGTACCGCAACTTCTGATGTCAATGTGAATTTCGTATACAAAGAACCAGAAATTTCCCAATTATTGGTGGTACGGTGGCTCCAATCATCCAGATGCCAGCAACCACAGTTAATTCTTCACCTTTTCTTTCTCTATGCTTAGAACAATACACTGTTGGAGCCGGAATGCTTACACAGTCGATGAGAAACGAGATGCCATCCGTGAAGGGGCCCTGCTTTTGTTCTCAGTCGTAATGCTTCGGAGTCTAGCTTATGCGGTTTGCATTTTTGCCAGGTTACCCTTGCCATAAACATTGTGTTACAAAGCTTTTTCAGAAAAAGCAACTTATCACAAACGTATAAAGTTCTAATTTTAGGTGCCATACCAAAAAATCTCTGACATCACATGCTTGGTGAGGTGTTTCTTCAGCCCAGGTACCAGACCAATAAAAAGAATTATACTTGTTATGTCTATCTTTTTCTAACATAACAGAATTTTCTGAAATACCAGACTTGCCTGCTATGGGCTTAGTGTCAGGCGTTTTAATACTTTTAAATTGCTTCAGATCAAGAAAAATGTCCTCGTATCAAACTGCTCCTTTATCTATATTAGGTAGTCGATAAAAGATCCCAACAAAATTGAATGCCGCTTGTACTGTCTGCTAGGTAGATTGCTCTGCAGTCAAAAGGGACTTGCCGTTTATACTAGATTGGGCAATTTACAATGTATGACACAAAATTGCAAGCAGATGCACACAACTATATTTCCAATGTGACGATTCGAAAGACAAAGCTGGTAACAGGCTTGACGGCTGTCAGGCTGCAAGTTTGACGAGGGCGACCCTAGTAGGAAGCACATACTAATTGGGGTGCAGAGGCAGCCACCTTTATTATTTTCAACGCTGCACAGCTTGTCCTCTGCTGTGAAAGATCACACCGTCCTCGGGGTCGAACTCTTGAGGAGCAAGGGGCTCGGGAAGATGCTGTGGAGCCTGCCTTGTGCAGAAAGGCAAATGATGTTGCTGTGCCCAGAACCTTTGCAACCACTGGACCTGCTTTTGAGCATCCTATTCACTGCTCCACAACAGAATCTCAAGCAATGCTTTTTGTTAAGCTTGGCCTTGGGACAGCACAGCATCCATTGAGATTGCGAGGAATTGGTGTGCAACCACGGTTTCAGGGGTTAGTCGCTGTCACCTGCACACAACGACCTCTGATATTAATGTTTCGTAACCTTTTCAGTTGTCCAAAAGCACATCAAGGCTAGATAGATGCTTTCTATGCTATTGCAGTCTGTGCTTGGAACTAGTAGCATGTAGGTTTTTATAACATCCCCAAAAGCCTGCAATATAAAGATAATAATAATAATTGCAAAAAAAATAATGTGGATGTATTTACACTTGGCTTAAATGATACCAAAAATCATGTCTTGCAGAGCAAAGAGGTGCAGCGTATCAGGCAATCAAAATTATGTATCATAATCTGTCCATACACGAGTTTCGCAAGTGTGAAGGAAAAACGGACACAGCGTGCTTAAGCTGAACAATTTCTCGATGTTGGGGCCCTAGACCTTTGGATGAATTATACACATGCAATCACTAGAGTAAGCTTGAATGTGCGCTTAGAACGATCTCGCACGACACTCATCGCGTTGAATGAGGCGCCCGTTTTCTACCGAGAGCTGTCGTGCAAGCACGTTGAGAGAATGTTCACTTCAGACTGTATTAGAAGAACACAGCGTATTGATACGTAAGAGTATTTACCGAGCGCACTGCTGAATTCGCATCGCTGAACTTCTTGGTTGTCGTCTCTCCGTCTTCCTTTCGCGCGAAGTCCACCCACCTTGAACCCCGGGTGATCGATTATCGTCTCTTTAACATCCAACAGAACGCGACTCACAGCGCACCGATGCACGGTCATATTTTCGCCGCACCAAAATATGCCTCAAGCGACTCAGAAGCTGAGAGCACTTGCTGCTCGGTTGTCAGCAAATGGGCCCCTCGCGACGCCGCCAAAGCTTTCGCGGCAACTGTCAGAGCCAGCGAGTGTCGGTTAGTATTCCCCGACTACGTCGCTGACGAACCTTGAACCGAACACATCAAAAACGTAGCGATAGTCCGTGAAAGACCGCTTTGGCTCGCCCCGTCCGCGAGCGTGAACGTCGCCATCTTCATTGAGTTTGGCAACTCCGGCTGCCTGACAACTACAAAGTTATCTCAATCGCCAAACTGAATCGTGACGACATTTTGACGTCACCGCTAACTCCATTATTTCACCAGCATAGCTCGAACTCCATCGGAATCCGTAGGGAAAAACTCAATCGCAACGTCACATCACGTGACCAAAAGGGCAGCCAATCAGCGACCGATTGAGTTAACTTCATCGTTGAGTTTGCGATCTAGCATAGACAGACTGGTAATTTCGAGAACCCTGTTGCTTATTCGAGGTCAGAATGTTCTAGGCACCGAACCTTCTACGCCGATTGTTCCAGAAGCCCACGCGTGTACATAAGGAGCTCCGCGTGGAGAGCCGGAGTCAGTCCCGATCCTGCTGTTTCGTTGACATCGACGCCTGCGACGCCAACCTTATATATTGTTCGCTCCATTAAACGTTTAGTTTCTGCAGTTATTCACCCCCTCATCATTTGTCATTCATGACGTTATCTTTATTCTTTGGATGCAAAGGAAAAAACACTATTTACAAAAACGAGAAATGATCTGGCCAGAAACCATCATGATGTTCGATAAAACGGTGTTCTACGAAACGGCTTCGATGAAATTCGACTCAATTACATGGCGTTCATTTAAATGACTTTGATAGAACAGAGTTCGATAAAATATCGAGAGCTGCGAAGAAATAATCTTAAAACAGTTTGTAAATGTGAGCTTTTCTCCGCATCTATCCGAAGTCTGGTGAGCTCTTCTCCGCATCCGCCGGATTTCCGGTGTGCTTTTCTCCACCGGAGAACAACGCAACACCGAGAGGATGACGGGAGAAAAGCTCACCAAAGAAAAGTTCACCGAAAATCTGACAGATGCTGAGATAAACCCACTCAAGAATTATACGATCAAGCTTTTAAGTTTAGTATTTGCGGAGAGGTATAAACGGTGAGATATATACAAGATTCGTATATTGCAGACACTAATAGGAATGAAGAAGCAGAAGTCCACAGTTTTGCAGAATGGAAACAATTAACTAAGGAATAAACACGTCTTTTTCTATAAAGACATTGCCTCAACGTTGAGTTCTGTGAACAGTAACGAAGTGACCTCTTCATTGCACCCGACGACCACAGACAGCCCCCAAATCGTGGCAGAACCAATCACACCAAAAGTCATAAGTTTCTACAAATAAAAAAAATACGGAAAATAATGTTTTTATTATCTATACACCAAAATAATGCCATTTCCGGAAACGAACATCGTAGGTGAGTTTCCATCCGCAATCATCAAGATTCCGATGAGCTTTTCTCCGCGTCGGTCGGTCTTGCGGTGAGATTTTCTTCTATTAGCTATTTTCCCAGATTTGCGACTTCGGCATCGATCTGAACCTTTTTTATATCGGAACTGCAGAATATCGCACGGGCCTAAGAGACGATGCTGGTTTTCAGCCATCACATTTTCACAAAGTGAGACACCTAAGGTTCTGTTGCACACTACAAGGTCACGCGTACCTACACCAGACATTTCATCAAACGCCGTTTCATTGAATGCGTCATATGTTTCTGCAATCAAATTTAAAAATTTCTCATTGTCCTCTCATACGACAGACGCCAGGATGGCACAATGGAGGACATGCCTGCATGGGGTGTACCTAAGCGGATGGATTCGGGTTCCACCACCTCCTACTCCACTAGCCCCAAATTTTTCGTTTTGTTTTGTTAGCAACGTTTTTTGGCCGGCTATTAGGATTTTTTGTTTAAAAATACCGACCAATTGTTGCAATTGAACGTTTTGGTACGGGACGACCACTTTTTAATGATATGGCGTTCGATGAAATATCCTGGAACCTACGCGTTTTCCGTTTTTCTTTCCTTCGGGGTTATTTTCCCGATTATTGCTTTGTTCGACGACAACTCGGGCACAGCTTTGTGCCCCTCCCCTTTATTTTTCCCCCTAATGGCCGATTCACACGACGGACTGATCCGCGGACGGATTGATCACGTGACGACATGTCCGCGGATCGTCCGTCTCCCAAGCGCATCCAACACGAGGGACACGACGAACAGACGCCAGCGAGGCCGGACCGAACCTGTTCGCCATCCCACAGTGCCGCGAAACTCCAACATAGCACTGTGGCACCGTTGTCCAAGAGAGAAATCGACGTTTGCTACCGCGATAATAAATCGTACGCCGCTGTTACGTACAGATCGAGACAAAACATCGTGATAGGCTTCGCGCGAAACGCCACAAGCTTTACTGACCCAAAGCATGAGAGTGACACAGGCATGGTCCTGCTCGAGAAGAGTTCCGCGTAGAAGCGACAAAGTTCTGGGCTCGCGGAGGGGCGTTCGAAGATGCCTTCACGCACTCCGCGCTCGTGCACAACACTCAAGTACACCACAGCCACAAGAGAGGTCTTGCTCGGTGAAATCCTGAGTGGACGTGCAAGAAGTATCGCGGCGTGCTAGACGAGTTTTGACGGGAGCTTCTTGACGCGGACCCGGAGGAGTACCGGAACCTGCGTCGCGTCAGCCAGACAAGTTTCTGGAGTTTCTTTCACACGTGAAACCAAGAAACGCGCGACAAAATGAACCAGCGAACGCACAACACACAACGATGCGCCATTTTTGTTTTCATCGCCCAGAAACAAAACAAAACAAAGAGAAAACAATGTACCGTTGCCAGACTAAACGCTTTTCAAGTCGATCTCCCGCTGAAAGTCCGCGAGTGAAAAAGGCGCTCGAGTTTATCAGTCCGCGCGTCCGCGGACGAGGCGCGGTTCG
This sequence comes from Ixodes ricinus, assembly GCA_037355805.1. Taxonomy (NCBI): domain Eukaryota; kingdom Metazoa; phylum Arthropoda; class Arachnida; order Ixodida; family Ixodidae; genus Ixodes; species Ixodes ricinus. The sequence continues at coordinate 4,387 of JAZHYW010010674.1, read as the reverse complement.
CAGGAATCGGTGACGTGCCGGTCACGTGGTACACGGTCCGCGGACGAAAATCGCGATTCGGTCCGTCGTGTGAATCGGCTATAAAGAGCAATTGGCAAAACACAAAGAAGGTCCAGACTCCTCGATATGCCATATAACGATGGCTACCCTAGCCACAAATCAGTGGACCCCCTCTAACAGACCGACCTCACCAAGCGTTCGCGCATGCGTGAACCCGACAAAAGTTTAGTTCACAAGAGGCAGGTGGCAGTGTCCGAGACGGCTCGTGCCGTTGCGTTCTTTTCACGCGCAGAGTTCCAGCGAGGTTCGGGCACGTGCTGAAATATTAAAGTTCCCTCGATGCATTGCGGCAGCGGTGGCGTAGTCAAACTGCCTGGTGAGATGGGTCTGTTCTCTTTGAGAGTTGCGTTATCTCCAGCGCAAAGTGGGAGCATACAATGTTCGTCGTTTCGTCACCCTTTCTTTGTAACAACTCGCAGGTTTGTGGAAACTTCAACTCCGACTGAGAACGAAGTTGGAAGCCGTCCGTGCCAATGTGGTGCCTCTATTAGCCGCGAGAACGAGCTTGAAGCCAGTGTAATGATTGGTTGCTCTATCCCCGCCGTGACGTCACGGGTAGACCAGCGGTTTTGTCTCCGGGAGATTAGGACCGCATGAATAAAAATATAGGCACTGTGGCACTGTAGGCACGATAATTTTTGCCTTTCAAGAATAAGGCAATAATTATCGTGGAATATACTATCAGCCAATACTAAACCATTTCCGAAACGGCTAGGCAAAGAAATGATCTTGTCAGATCACTATCGGAACAAATCGGAACACGTAATTATGGAAGGTATTGTTTTAATAATTTTTTAAAGCATAGCTTTGTGACACTAGAACTACGCTTTGAACAGTAGGTATATAAGACGCAACACTATAGATCTAAACTGGTGGTTATTGATTTTTTGGCATTTCGGCAGTACAACCTATAGTTCTGATTCCGTGCCATTTAGAGATCGCACACTGAATTAGAAATCGGGGTGACCATTGAAATCTGGTGCTCTAGAAAAAAAGATGTGGTTGTGTTGTCTTAGTGTTAATTGTTTGTTCTTTTCTTTATCCATCACTTGAAACAACACGCTCTTCTCCCAAGTATAAAAAAAGTTGTGACTCTAATGGCTGCTGATGGTATCGTGAACTGGTTCATTTCGTTTCTTTTTTCGCACAAGGAGATCAGACACTTTTTAGAGTGAGTAGCTTTATTTTTCAAAGCACTGCTTCATGAAAAGTAAGCTCTTGGGCCGCTATGTAGTACGCAACGCCATTATTACTTGTGGTATATTATTTCGCAGCATTACGACACGACACATGGCATATTTCGTTTTGTAATGATGATATGGCATATTTCGTTTTTTGTGATGACGATATCAACTGTCTACATGCTATTTGGAAATCGTATCTTACGAAAAATCTCGGAACGCGAAATAGCCGAAGAACCGAGCCAAATGAATCCAAAGTACCCGGCAGCGAAATGAGGCTGTTTCAATATCGAAGAGGTCGTGTGGGCGTCTTATTTTAAATCAGGCGATTAACGCAAAAACAAAACACAAACTGTATTTACACTAATAAATCAATTGAATATACATCATTACACAGAAGTGTCTCGAACAGCTTCTGTCTGTCGTTTGCCTCGTTCCGCTCGTGTAGTTCCAATTTTCTAGTTTCTCGTCGTAAATTTTCTAGTGAGCGTCAAATTCTTTCCAATCTGCAACAGAGGCGTTTTCTAACCGCGTTTTTTTTTCTTCCTAGTCCGGTAAGAATAGGACAAAGGGCCCCTTCGCGATGGCCTCGGAGGCCCACAAAGCCATGGTTTTGTCGCAGCTCGGCAGGGTGGAGGGACGGGAGGGGTGGGTTAAGTGGGGGAGGCTTTCAGGGTCAAGCCGTCCGCTGATAACCGGAACAAAAAGACAAGCAGTTTTTTATTTCTGTTTGGAAATAGCACTATATCGCGTAAGCAGGTGAGTACAAAGGCTTCCTCCCCAGAGCTATCTGTATTCAGGAAAAGTTCCTATCGGAGATGAAATTCTACTGAGATATCCTCTTAACTCTTTAGTGGACTTGAATCTAAGTTTCATTGTGGCGGATAAGGAGGCTTCATTCGTTGTGCTCCCGAAGGCTGAGTTTCGAGATAAGGTAAGGTCGGCCCTGAAAAAGAATTTCCGAAAGGTTGGGGGGGGGGGGTTGAAGAAAGTAAAGAAGAAGCAAAATCTTTTTGTGATCGGCTTGACCTGAAGAGTTTGGGCAGTTTAGTCAACCGGAGCAAAGGCATGAACCTCGATGCCTTTTTTACAGCCATACCCAACAAGGCTGGCTGGCCATTCACTGTCATTGTGACGGAAAGGGGTTCGTGGCAAAAGATGGTGGAGCGCTTCCTTCAGAAGCAGCTCTCCACGTTGTCGATTTGTGACCCTTTTGCGATACTCATTTCTGATGCCGTCATTGGCTATCTTAAGGATAACACCCGAAATCTTTCCGAGTCTTCTCGTGAACGTGGAAGATTTATTTTATTTGATTCGTCAGAAGAGTTACTTGTCGCTGTCAACGACTGCATTAACGCGACGGGGGAGGTCAAGTTCAGAAACTCCAGCGGAGTTAGAGTGGAGGGATTTTCGGAACTATTCAAAAATTATTTGACAGCAAGGCTGGTTCAAAAAGAGAAGCGAAGTTTTGTGCAAAAGAATGGCAAATGCAGTGGTTCTTGTGTGGCGCCGGTTTTAAGCGACATTTTTGTTTGGGCTGCTCGAGGTTCCTCTCAAGGGTGCAGTGTGGGGTGATTGTATCAAGAACGTGTTTATATATGTAGACGACTTATTTTTGTTGAAGTCAATGGTAGGGCGGATGTTGCGGACAGACTGTTGCCAGTCTTCGAAAAAGTTGGGAAAGCACTGAAGTTTACCTTCGAGACACTGTCGGACGGTTGCCTCCAGTTTTTGCATTGGTCAAACAACCAAGTTTGTTGGGCGTTTAGTCCCAGCTCATGAAAAGCGCTCCTGCCTTAAAAGTCGGCGCACTAGAAAATAGTCAAGAGAAACATCGCGGCATCCTGCCTTGGTTCGGCCTTCAAGAAATTAGGTTTCCCCGTGGTGGGAGAAAGTTTCAGTGCTCAAGTGAAGAAATTGACGGTATCAAGAAATTGACGGTATCGGGGAAGTGTCAGCGGTACCAATTAAGGGTTTGAGAGTTCCTGTCAGTTGGGTACCACGGGAAAGATCGAGTAGACCGGTAGTGCTTCCGTACCTACACGGTGCTCCGCACAATGTTAAGAATGTTGCGGGGCGATATGATGTACAGGTGGTGTTTAAGGCTCTGAGCAAATTACTCCAATGGTGTAAGAGGGTCAGAGAGTCAGGGGAGGGAAGTAGAGGTGTGAATTTTCCCGTGGAAAAAGGCATGTGAACCGTTTCATTCGATGTCGGGTGGGCGTGCTGTATTGCATTCTTCTATCCTGTGGCGTGGGCTAAACTGGACGCTGAGTTAATGAAAGACTTAGGGAGCACCATGCATCTCTTCGAGCGACTCCGACGTCCCACCTGGCGGTCGACTGTGATAGGTGCGGCTGCTCTCCAGTGTTCGCTGAGAGAAATACTTTGGGCACATATAAAGAACAGAGGGCGAGGGAGATCTCGGAGGCCTTCCAGATAGTTTCTCGGGTGATAGGGATGCATTAGTCACACTTACCATGCACTGACTGAGGCTGAGTTGGCGTTTCTTAAGACGACGACACGTGTCAGCACGTAAACAACGCGATTTCACTGTTTTTAAGATGTGTAGTTATGACAACAAGAAGGTGCAGTGCGCATGAGCGATCTGGAAGTAGTTCATCTTTTTTTGTGTGTTTTTAGAGGTTTGAATAAACATATCAGTTGCGAGTGAGCGCTTGAGGTGCGTGTTTTCTTACATGTACTCGTCCTTTGTGCGTTTTAAAATCTGGATATCTATAAGGGAAGTACTCAAGGAAGTACAAGCTGCAGAGCATTCTTATATAATTAAAAAAAACATAAAAAATAAACACTCAATTACTTTCAAGGAACGCAGCAAATTAAAAAATACAGAAATAAAACATTTCAACAAACACGAGTAGAATATGCTATTAATGCAAGTGCAAATGGGTGGTTTGTTGGGACATGAATGTGTTGTGACCTGTCTGGGTCACGATACTGTTAGGCAGTATAATCTAAACTGATGCTGTTAATAGAAAGGTAAGTTAACAAGCGAGGCCGATGCAGCGAAAATAGGACAAATATACAGATATTTCCAATGCCAGCTTATCATAGTATATCTTGTTAAAAGACAGGCGCGATAATGCTCTAGACGAGAACATATAATAGGTTAGATTTACGTAATA
>JAZHYW010010672.1:0-77436 GCA_037355805.1 Ixodes ricinus | reverse complement strand
AGCTTAGCAACAGCGAGTAAGCAGTCACAAATAAATCTTCAACTTACCACATATGACAGACATAACCAAGTAACAAAAGCAGGTCAACAGCGAGTCTAATTACAATCGCACCCGCACCAGAAGTCCAAACGTCCTGTCTTCAACACTTCATTTTGTGATAGCGAAACGCAGCGCAGAACAGAGCGCAGTTGCTCGCCTGTCGCCCCGTCGTTCGCCTCAGCCAATTCTGTACAGGCAGTTCCCGGCATTCCTCTTAGTGCGCTGCAGGATTTGCGCAGACCTATTCTGCTCACCTGTGTGGTTTACGTTTGCGTTGGCTCCTGGGGACACCCAGTGTAGTTGCGCCAACAGCGCGACTCTATGTAGCTGTTAGCAGGGTATGCTACTCCTCCCACAATGGCACTCTACTCTTTCCGCATTAGCAGAGCGAGCGCTGGAGAGGAGGAAACCGCCAATCATGGCGGGGCTTGTCCTGCTTTTCAAGTCCGCATAGTGTCTGCACGGCCACATGCTGCTCCATGTACCAAACTCTTTTCTTTTTTTGTAAGGGGGGGGGGGTAGAAAATGGTCGTACGTTATGCCGTTGAATGCTCCAACCACAACAGTCAAGGTTCTCGTTATTATGTGATCCCCCCCCCAAAAAAAAAATAAATAAATAAAACGGCAAGATATATAGTTGATTAAAATCAAGTGGACGCTCACGGCAGGCTCGACTTTGAGAGGTAGGAAGCATGTTTTGACTTGGAACTTTTATGTATAGGATGGAGCTGTCGTTAAAGTTGAGATAATGATGGTACAGGTTTCTGAATAATGGTCAGTGTTGTGTCCTTGATACGTAGAACTCAACTTGTAGCTGGCAGATTACAATGTGGGAGAGACTCTCCACATTGTAATCTGCCAGCTACAAGCCAGGAGAGTCGCTCCAACGCTCGGCGGGGACGCGCGCGGTCTCTCAGGGCGCAGAGTCCGCAGGAACCCCAATGTACGCGACTTCTCGGTGAGGACCGGGGCGCGAAAACTTGAATACACAACAGTCAGTAGCTTCTATCTCGTGAAACAAGCTTTTGAATTAGCTGCTTGCCCATTATGTTAGGATGCTGATCCTGTCCTGGTCAAGACCATAATGCGACTATACCATCTGCAGCGGGGCACAGGGGCCTGCTACACCTTGCGCAGCTTATTTTCCCCGCCTTATTTTTTCCCAAACCATGAAATGAATTGAGATTTTAATTGGTGATTTTCAATAAACGTAATTGTATGTATGAAAAAGCTAGTTTAGTTGATTTTGGTCTCGTTAATTTTTATAAGCCCATACGATGATGGATGCTGGGATCTCAGTGCTATAAGAAAACAAGATCGCTGTCTCATTGACGAAAGATCTCGATAGAGGCTCGCGGTAGGCATTCACGGTGTCAGTGACGTAGTTGACGAGCTGTAAAGCAGGCCATGCACGTTGGCCAAACTCTTTCTCTATCCGTAGTTCTGCACTGCGCATGCGCAGAAGCTTCATTTCACTCGAATCTGATTTGTGCGCACGCGCAGTGCGGGTGCGGTCGTGGGCAAATGTGGGCGTGTTTGTAGATAGCGTGTTGACGCATGAGGACGTGCTGCCCTTTTCAGCACTTCCGGCGGTGGAGGCGGAGCCAAGTTCAGCCGCTGGCTGTCGCAGATCAGCGACCCCCGCGACAGGCGCAACAGCGACAACAACAACGGCCAGGAGGACGACGACGACGACCCCTGGGGCGACAGGCTGGGGCGACTGGACCTACCGGGCGACATCAAGATGGGCTTCGAGGACGATTTCCACCTGACCCTCATCCCCAACTTCCTGCACGACTCGGACGCCTACGTTGCTAGCCTCGGTAAAGGGGACACAACTTCGTTTTGACGGCTCGCTCGTGATGTTATCGTATCATTCCTGTAGTCATTCCTTCTTGTCCCTGTAGAGAAACGCAACATCAGTGGTGCGAAGAAATTACGCTGCAGGGCACGCTCTCAGCAGAACCACAGTGGCCGCTGATGTGACATCGATGCAAGCCGTGATTGGAAGTTGCGACGGGGTTCTCGCTTTGCAGCAGATGTGCATGGGCGCCGCCATAACCAACCTTCAGTTTTCGTTTCCTCTTATTTTGATCACTTCGCTCCATCGTTACCACAGCAGGACGGGTCATGCCATTTTAGATCCGACTGTGTCCTTCTCCCCAGCACTGGCCTTTATGGAGGCTCGTCAAAGCCCGCTTCAGTGGCTTGGTAGCTCGGCAAGACAAGAGAAGGTCAGCAATGGCGGCTGTAATCTGGGGCGTGTGCAAAACGTCCATATACAGACCGCGCACCGCGTTTGCCTATTTAGGTGACATGGTAAATTTAGCCCTCCGGGCTTAACCATAGGAGGGTGGTTTCATTTTAATAGAACCATTTCTGCATTGGGCAAAACCACTGTTTAAACTTTTTTCATAAAATTAATTTTTGTCTTGAAAAATTGTGAAGTGGGGCAAGGTGAAATGCTACGTTTAGGCTGCTTGATTTTTGTACCCAGTTCTGTCGGTTATTATAATTAGGCAAACACGAAAACACTCACAGTAATTTTTCATGTAAATGTATGACGCATAGCCTATTTTCCCCCTTTAAACAAAGCCGCTTCGGCATATTTCATTCCAGAAAAAAAAAAAGCCAAACATAGCATTTTTGATGTTTTGGTGACATTTGGAGCTAGGATTAATAATAAAATTTGTTTATTACATACTACGTGCTTGTAGGCCTATACATGTGCTATCGACTAGTATCACTTTAGCTTAATTTATTTTCATAAAATAATTTATCTAAATTTTAAAATTTCGTCAAAAAGGCATTTTCGATTTATTTCTTATTTTTTTTTATAATGTTCCCAATGATGTTAACTTTCTGTACGCATACACGCCCCCCCCCCCCCCCTTTTTTTTTGGTATTTTCTTTAGAACACCATACGTGCAACCGAATCGGCAAAAGTGTTTTGCAATGTTTGTTTTTTTTTTTTTTTTTTTTTTTTTGCTGAGGGCAGGGGGGGTTGGAGGTGCTCTGGGAGGCGAAGGGGCGACGGAGTGGAGAGTTAAAACATTAATTTGTTTCATCAAAGAATCGCCAGCCTTCACCGAGTTATCCTGAGGGACTACAGAGTGGAAATTACAAAAATAAATAAAGCGAGAAAGGAAAAAAAAAGTCATAACAAACTTTGCATGTGTGTCTTGAACAAAAAGCCTTTCCTGGGCTTTCCTGGGCATAAAAAAATATACATATAAATACATACGAAAAAACAAAAAAAAAAGTGGCCTGCACAGGGATCGAACCTGTGACCTTCGCGTTATTAGCACGACGCTCTAACCGACTGAGCTAGCAGGCCATGCGTTTTCGAGGAGGTTGTTGTAAACTAGAACTCAGGTGCACGCCACTCATCCCCGCACTCTTCATACAAAAACCTTTTCAATCGACGACTTTTAATAATAATAATAATAATAATAATAATAATAATAATAATAATCTTTATCCACGCACGTACGCCCTCCCCACACTCCAAGAACAAAAAAGGAGAGATAGCAAAGCTTTGAGTGGACGCTCGGAAATCGTCCGTCCCAAATGTGTTTCATTCATTCAGCGTCAATTATCGTTAAACCAACAAGCTCATCAGTTCAAGAATCTTTTTTTTTTTTTTTGCCTCCTGCTTTGTCCAGAAAGCGCTGCGGAAGAACTAATCCTGCTTGTAGCGCTCCCTATGATTTGTTTATCAGTATTGTTGAGTAGTACAAACTTGCGCATTTGAATTTGTCCTCGCGTGAATACGTTAGCCGGCGGTATGAATTCACCCCCTTGTGATTCTTTTACGGCACGGAATCGAACCAATTCCTAACGTGGAAAGCTTCTTTGGTTCCTCAACACCTCGCAAAGGGAAGAAACTGAGCGATGCTTGCTACTGCAAGCTGCGTCTACGCCGTACAAGAAGCCGCAAATTTGGTGTAGGCGCGCTGTCGCACGCAAAAACAGCGAGCTTCCTATGATGTCGAGCTTGAGGTGAGCATTACAAGATACATTAAAGGCCCGTTCACACTGGACAATTTCTAGCGTTTTCTTACGTTACGTTACGAATTCCTTACGAACGCGCTTTGTAAGCAAAACCTCCCAAACTGCAGTCCCTCCGTACAGCCAACGCGATCAGCTGGTGACCAACCTCAAAAATGCGCGAAAGCAGACGCAAGCAATCGAGCGGCGACTGGCCGTCTTTTTGCCGAGCAGATCGTTCCTACTGCACGCTGCTTCTCGAGCTCTTGTAGCTTTTCTTGCGCTGTAAGCTTGACGCAGCGTAAGATGAGCAGTAGGAGCTCCGCCTTCAGCACATGCTTGTTTCCCTCTGTAGTGCGTTGGTTAGTGCGCGCGCACGCTCGTCCTTTCAAAGGAAAGCTCTCGCTGGAGACTGCGCTTTTACTGCTGATTTCACGTTGCAGTCATCAATCGGATGTTTCCACTGGTCGGTCAGATAGCGATGTTCGTAAAATTCGCATGACGCACGTTTCGATGCATGCCACAGCCGCTTGATTGTGCGGCCATGCTTAGTAGAACCTGGAGGTCTAGAAAAACAATAGTCTCGCTTACTCAGTACGCTGGTTGGCTAGTATCGTTCCCTCCGCCCGATTTCGTACGGTTTCGATTGGGAATCTGTGAAAGTTTACTCCGGGGTTCTTCCTGTTCTTGACAGTTGACGACGAAATAGTACCGTCGACGTTTAGAATGCATCGAGGCCGCGCTGCTTGCTCCCGGTTTCGACATGCTTGGACGAAGGAAAAATTACTAGCTTGCGGCAAGCTCGAATCCCTGGGGTAACGTTGTGCGGTGACGACTACGAGTGACACATTTTGAGTCGTGACCACGCGAACGCACAAATAAAACAGGTACATGCAGACGTAAACAGCCGCCGTCCGAACCGCGGGTTGCACTACTCAAACACACCATCGCCCGCCACCGGAGGGCGCCACCATACGTTCAAAGCTTTAGCGCAGGAGGCCGCGCTGGCTGAGCCTGGCTCAAAAGGTGGTAGGGTAGCATCTGTGAGTGGCAGCATCAAGCAGACTGATTGTCTATGTCGTCGTCCCCCCCCCCCCCCTGCATAGCTATGCGGAGAGCAAGTTGTCTGCTTCTTGCCCAGGAGTTGCGGTGATGTCAGAACGATACCGTGCTCTGATTGGCTTTGATTCAAAGATAGTGGGTAGACCTCAATGCTAGATGCTTTGATGTCTACCCACTATTTTTTCAATCAGCCAATAAGAGCTCAGCATTCTGATATCATCGCAACCCCTGTCCAAGAAGTAGACAAACTTGCACTCCGTATACTCACAAAATGTGAGTATGATAGATGCACCACATAAAGACACCTTTGTGAAGAGTTTCATTGCACTCACTTTATTGGCTGATTTATGCGGTTCATATTACGCTCAGACATTGCTCGGGAACACCCTGTATACAGTGGCGTACCAACTTGTTTTCGAGTAAGGGGCGCAAACCAGACCCAGAACCCCCCCCCCCCAGGGCCGGGGGACGGTGACCTCGGTATCCCTTTGGGCGGCGCCGGCCAGTGTTTGCCCTGCCCAGTGGCGGCTGTTTCAGGGGGGCAAAACACATGCTTTGCCCCTCCACTCTGAGAAACTGGAGGCAGCGCCCCCTTGCCCCCCCCCGGTTGGTACGCCCATGCCTATAACAAGGCATGGTGAATGCAGCCACTCAGCATTCTTCTGCGGGGTGAACATTTCCAAAACCCCTCTTCTTCCTGGTGCAGGCAGATCAGGTCACTTAGCGCGTGCATGAAGGATGTGCGCGCAATGTGCGGAAAACGACAGAGGCATTTTGTTGAGTATAGATGTTGTGCATAGAGGGGCGACAACACCGTGCGCCTTACGGCCTGGTGACATGGTAAGACGAGTGCATGTCAAGAACGGCGTGGCAGGGCGAAGAATGGAATCGCTGCCTGTGTGCATCCACAGGTCTCCAAAACCGATGGCAGGAGACCTGTGGCAATCTTTGGTTGCTAGGGCTGGCGCCATCCCGCAGCGATGCTGCAAACTCCATAAACGTGTGCTCCAACAACGTCCGAAGTCAGCGCATATACCAGGGCACTCATGCTAACGAATTTTAAGAAAAAGGTATAAGAGCACTGTTCCTGGAAGAACTACTACTCCGAAAGGCGTACTTTTCTAACCATTATAGTCTCATTTTTATCAAATTTTCCGGGCATATTCGTGGCTGTGAAAAAGGATTTCATGAAATTTTACATAAAAGTGTTACATCAAATAAAGTATTACATCAAAAACACACAGAGTTGAGAAGCAGTAACACCAGTAATTTTGATGAAACATGCAATAGACGTCTGTCACGCAGCTGTGGAAGCAAATAAAAAATAATGTCAATTTGATCATTTTCATGCTTCTAACTTGATCAGGTTTGGCAATCTGGCAGACAAAGGTCCTGCCATACAAGCTGATATTTTGTCCGAGGCTTCATCGTGCCTGCACATGTTCATCTTTTAGCCATTTTAATTTTATTTATTTGATACGGTCCTCTTTTGAGAAAATTACATACATTTTTATTGAGGGCTTAAATGTTATTTCCCCCAGAGAGAGAGAGAGAACAGTTTATTGGAACACCCTTTTTGAGACAACGGGAAAGAAAGGTGAGCCGTCAAGTTCAGCCATATAGAAAAAGCCTCCCCCACACTTCTATGCGAGAAAAATGTATTGTCAGATGTAACCATAGAATTTACAATTACATTACATTTTCCACACTGCACTTGGGACCAGTTGTTCCGAGATAATTTTCTTCTACACCCACTTTCAGTGCTACAGAACAAAGTACTATGAATGCATGCTGACTAGCCATAACAAGATATAACATGTTCTCACAAATGTCCAACACTCCAGTGATGATAACAAATGAAGTGAGCAGACTGAATTTCGGAAAGGTTCCAACCCGTCGGACAGAAATGTCTTTTTTTTCTCTCACCCTACCGACCTTCGGCGTCAAGTAAAAAAGAAAAAAGAGCTTTTAAAGGGAGTTTGAACCCCCTTCCAGTCGGTGCACCACTGGAGGGAGCAATACCATAAATACTTCAGTCAAACAAACAAAAAACAAAAGTCTTGATGTCGTGTGTAATTGTTGCATGCAGAGAACAAGCTCGAACGGCTTCATCACATCAGCCGAAATGTCAGCCCCAAAGAGATGCTGACACTCATGGCGAAGGCCAGGGCAATGCGACTCAAGAATGCCGAGCTGAATGTTGGGTCCAACCAAGGCACCGCGGACTCCCACGAAGAATCGGACTATGCTGGTGCCTTCAGTTTTTGGACCGCTCTGATTGTGCCTGTGAGTTATCCCGAAGGAAGCTTAACGCAGCGTAGGTTCATCATATATTAAAAAAAAAAAAGAGAAGATTTTAGTTCTTTTTTTAAAGTCGAAATTATTGCAATAGATCAGAATCAGTCCTTTGATGGGGCAGCAAAACTTTCCTTTCCAGTACATGGTACAACCTACGTCACATAGATATCACCTTTCCTGATATCTATGTGAATAAAAATCTAGCCAATGTCTTACATCCCAGCAACACTGTTGGAATATTGATGGTCGTTTGAAAACTTCCACAACACAGCCCTATTTGCGCTTTATGGTGGAGGTCGCAGGTTATTTGGGACATCTTACAGATAGAAGAGGACAACACATCGCTCCTCAAAGGTCACAATGAATTGATAAAGCAGAGGTAACTACCAACATCGTGTTGTACTGTACTGGCAGCATACAAGCTATGCGGTGAGCAAGTTTGCCCCGCGCCGATCTCCGATTGGAAGGATAGTGGATAGACCCAAAGCCTAGCTGCCTTTGTCTCTACCTTCTGTATCCCTCCAATCAGAGCAAGCAAGATCGTCGTCTGCTCCTCACGAAGAGGAATCCAGTGACGTCAGGGTCAGGTGTTAAGGAGCCGAACACCAGCGTCGTCTGCTAGTCCTAGTAATGGCTGTCTTACCTTTACTACGGCTTTCAGAAATCCACCGATCCTTCACAAACAAGGACGTAGCCTTTCAGAAAGGGGTACATTGCATTTGTTGACTAACAACCACCAGACGCGCAACAACGAACAAGAAACTTACGACCCAGATATCGTCTGCTCCCCAGCCACCGAAGAGTGAACAGCTGTGGGGGCTGAGCTTCTCGTTTCAACCAAATACTTTACTAGAGGAATACAGAACATTCTCCTCATTTGCATCAGACAGAACAACGGCCACGCCATAAACCACCCCTGGTGGAGTGGTTTAATTGGCGCCACCTCTTGCTGCCAGAGCATGTGAAGGCGAGCCTGAGAATGCGGTGCGGTCGATGGGGTCGCGGACAGTACCGCTAGTGCTGTCACGTGTGTTTCCGCAATCTTCGTTGTCAACTTTTTGTTATGTATTCTTGGGAATGCCCTGTATGCCCCTAGTAAGGTATTTGTTACAATCGATCGCTCCCTCTTACCGTGCCTCCTCTCTTGGGCAAGCTCCCCTCCCTCGTGCACGAAAGAACAAGTTTTGGCACGATTTGTCAGCCACATACATAGTGCAAACGACCCAATTCTTACAATGCAGCTTTCGAGACGTCTGTTCCCAAGGTTGCCGCTCTCCAAGGAAGAGACGCAAGGCCTGCTCAAGTACGACTTCCTCCACATGCAATGCGAGGACGAAGCTAGGGCAGTAGCCATCGCCGCACCAAATACCGCGGAGAGCAGCAAACCGAGGCCAACCGAAACGCCGCAGGACACCGGTCGGGAACCGCAGCATAGAAACAGCGAAGAACGGCCCATCATTGTAGTAAGGGAACTGTGACTTGCCAATAACAAGAAACCCTGGAAATCTACGGACGTTTGCAAGGACAGCCACAGGCGTCGCCACCTCGCATGCCGGTGCGGGTAGATCGTCCGATAGTAGAGCGCCGCCGAGGTGCAGCGCTCGACTATCGGAGGACCTACCCGCACCGGCAGCAAGACGGAGGCGCCCAGGGGCCATACTTGCGAACGTCTATATTCCGTCTCACATTAAGTTCGAACGCAGCAGACGTTACCATCCGATGGATCTAACCGAGCAGCGCCAAAAGTGCATCGTCGTGGCGCTTGTCATCTTTGTGCAACGGCTATTGGTAACTAAACCGATTGCGCACAGAAAAAAGTGCAAGATCACGGCACATTCACTGTGCACAATTGGTTCAGCCGACAATGGCAGACGCACAAAGACGACGAGCACCATGACAGTGCACTTTTAGTGAGGCTCTTTTGGCTCCACAGGACGGTAGGGTTGGCTAAGGTCGGACTTATGTGAAATGGAGTATAGTTACATGACGCCCTTCGACTAGGTTGACTTCTGGCGTGGCCGTGACTTTGTATAGTTAAATGGTAAGAATTGTAAGAAGCAACAATGCTGAAGTGTCTGTCCTGAAAAAAATGTATTACTACAAGGACGTGCTATGTGGAATGAAGATTCAGGTCTTCAAGGAGGCTTGAAAGCCATAGGATTGATGACATGTAACAATATTGGTTCTAGAAAAAGGTTTAGGGAGGTAGACTTACCCGTGCCTATGCTTTGCTCACCAAAAATGTTTGCAGGTTGATTGTTTGAATGAGAATGTTGAAGAATTCTTTCAAATCAAAGTGAAAACAATTCTAGATGTCCAAAGAGAAAACAGATTTATGATTTATCTCCCCCAGAGTATTTACGGAGCAGCAAGATTGACCCATAACGCATAAGCTCTTTGCAAAAGTTTAGAAAGCGATACACCATCACCCTTCTACTACAAAGTGCTTAAAACGAGCGATAACTGTATGCTATCACTGCCTGCATATTATTTCCAATCAAAAAATCTTTTCCCATTTCCAAAAGAAAAGATGACCGCATCTCCACGTGGTGAATGATGTTGATTGGGGCGAAGCTCTGGTGGTGCTTGTCTGCGTAGGCGCTGAGTCTCAGCATGCCGAGCCTTTCTCGTTTTCATCCATGTCAGAAAGAGAATGTGTGGTATGGAACGTGGTTATATACGCATTTGAGCATTTGACCGCAGTGCCCTCTCGTCTATAAACGTTGAGCCAATGCATGCAAAGTTTAACGCGATTATATACGCATTTGACTGCAGCGCCCTCTCCTGTATAGACGTTGAGCGGCTACATGCAACGTTTCATCCATGACATCCCCAGCTCTTGAGTTACTACCACATCTCAGAGCCCCCTACTCGTCCCGCAGTCGTGGCCGAGTGGTTAAGGCGATGGACTAGAAAAATCCATTGGGGTCTCCCCGCACAAGTTCAAATCCTGTCAACTGCGCGAACATTTTTTTTTTCTTGCCTTACACAAGCACGTGAGCTCACGAGCACAATCATGAGCACCAGCAAGATCGATGTGAGCACGAACGCCGGACGGACAAGGCTAAACCCTAAGGAGCTTCGCCCCTAAAAAAAAAGTTGCCGGTTTCTTGCTGCGCTCTGCAAATGAACTGAGGCGACAAGAGCAGAGGCGCTGCGCGCACTTCTGCGCACAGACTGGTACACACAATCATTCTCCACCACCGTTCAAAATTTGGCAAAGGTGCAGATATTCCATTGTCACATGACATTGACGTCACATGACTGTGGTGTCAGTGTCATGTGATGTCTGACGACATCACAATTTCCCAGCTAAATTTAGAGTGAGAATCTCTCCACAACGTAACAGGGAAACGATTTGTGCAATGCCAGTATTACGCGACACTACGCAATTCCCCACTAAGTTTAGCAGACCACACTGTGCACCGTACACACACCAGATACGCTGATAAATGTAATCAATATTGGCTGTCACTGTAAAAGAACATCTCTTTTCATTCCTCTTCGTAGTTTGAGAGTCCAGAAGCCAATGAGCTCCAGATCCCAAAGGGCTGGGTGGAAGACGAGATGCAGCAGAAAATCCAAGCGGAAACCTGCACCCTTCCAGACGACACCATCGTGGCCCCAGCAAACCGCTCTGCGCTGTCGCTCAACACCAACGGCGGAACCGTCCCCCAGGAGGCATCCACACTCACGTAAGCGGACGTAAAGCTTGGTTTAAAAGCCGTTGCACAGGCGGCACTTTCTGCCAGGCAGAAAATCCTTCCCCAGTATCCCCTCTCACACTCCTCCCTCCTCGTTGTCACAAAAAAAGAGGGTATGTTTGCCCGAACCAGGTCTGGGCACTGCCATGTGCAGAAACCAGATTCGCGCAAGGTGAAGCAGTTGTGCACATGCAATGCCGACTACTGTGCCACCACATTGCCTGGATGTCAGAGATTTGACTTGGTGTAAACTCTGTTTCACCTTACCTTAGAGCACAATGGGTGCCACGAGCCATCCCAGCCAGTCCAGCGTTTCACGTGGCTTCGCGCCGAGTGCCACTGCTCCACTCCGGAAGGTCACATGACAATCACCCGGCGTTGGATTGGCTCCAATGGCTCTTAGAATCCGCTGCGATCCATTGTAAAGTGAAACCGAGTAATAGTCCTCGCAGAGAGAAGCGGGAGTCTCGTTCTATCTGGGACGGAGAGGAGGAGTGAAAGGGCGACTCCCTCCTTTTTGTTTGCACGTTGGGCCCTTTGAGATGGCCTTTGATGCTCGGTTGAAAAGGACCTGCAATCATTCAAGGAACTGCCGTGAATGTTCCTCCTGCCGCAGTTCCATCACGAGCCCAAGCAGACGAAGCGAAGACGCATTGTACCACTTTGCCCACTTCATGTCCTCCGCGACGTCTACGATGGAGAGCACAAGACTCGAGTGCCCGTCGGAAAGCCGCCTGATTTTGCTGCAAGAACGCCTCTCCCGCTCGAAGTTGCCTTCAAAAGAGCGGGTCCCTTTCATGTCCCTCTATGGCGCTAGCATTGCTCACATGCAGCAATCGTTAAATATGGTGGACCTGGAGATTGCATCGACATTGGCCCAGGGAAAATCCTTTGAGATCTTGCAGGAACCTAGCGACCGAGAATGCAGAGTCATCGTCAGCCGGTCGTCTCCTTCTCTGAAGATGGTGACGGAGCCTCAGAAGTTCCAAGCAGAATGTCAGCAGGGAAGCAGAGCTAGGCAGTACCATTCAGTTAGGGAGAGCCCAGGAGAAGAGGAGGGCGTGGAAAACGGGAATCGAGAGCAGGACTGCCTCGGACAAAGGCAGGAAGGACAGGATGGACAAAGACAGGAATGTACGGGACAGGAATGTACGGGACAGCTAGATATAGAACTCGGGGAGCTAGAAGAGTACAGTCCAGAACAAAACAGCCATGCTTACGAGGAAAGCGGTCCAGGAAAGCACGTGGGGTACCAGGATGCAACCCAGAACAAAATCATCCATGAGACTGTGATCGCTTCGTCGTCCCAGGAGGACATGCCAGGAGTGGAACAGTCGACGCCAGTAGTCAAAGCCGAGGAGAAAGTCGTGCTGCTGGAATGTCAAGAAGCCCCATCACGGGACTTGATGCTCCAGGAGATTACTGTGGCATCGTCGTCATCGTGCGAGAGGCTGCCGATGGAGCAGGGACTGTGGGCAGCCGGTTCGGATTCGGCAGCGTTTCAGGTGCCTTCGGCAGAGGACGTGGTTCCGCACATGTCCTCTCTCGTGAGGGCCAGCGAAGACGAGGACGAGCAGTCGTCTGTGCAGCCTGGAAGCCGGGTGAGTCAGTCTTGAGACCATCGGTGGCCCCTTGGGGGTGCCAGCAAGTGGTCCGGTCTCATTGCTTGTTTTACTAAACTTATAACCAACTGTAAAGGTGGTGCCTTTGTTATAGAGTGATAGATCTCACAGAATGATGCTACCTACGCATAAATCTTTCTCGTAATTTTGATGTACACTGAGCGACACTGTTAACGCAAACGTGACTTCGGCGCTTTTTCACATTTTATTTTAAAAGAGTGCTGGTGGGCATGAAAATTTACCATTCAGGTCTGTATCCCAGCTGAGCACTTTCCACCACTACAGTAGTTTCAATGACAATTTTTCAATACTGAGAAAAAAACAATAAACCAGTGATGGCTCGCCCACGCCAATGGTGCCATAGAGTGTACAGCTAAGTCATTCAAATCGTGCAATGAAATTAGAAATTAACCTCTGTAAGAGGGCCTATTGAACAGCACAAGCCTGGCTTGTCCAGCAACATTTGCCCGCAACATACCTTATTTGGCGTCATTTCCCATTACAATGACAATTTCAAAAGTGTAGTGTGAGCACATATTGCTTTGAAATGCACATTAATTGAACGAGAAAAACAGCTTGCTACAGCCACATAGCTCTGGCAGCGAAATCTGCTTTCAGTCGTAGTGTCAATAGCAAAACAGTGTACTGTTTGCCATTTTCGAAGTGCAATCGAGCCATTGCGATTAACTCCTGGCTTTTAACCTTGCAGGGTGGCTACGGGCAGTCCTCAACCATGCTTCAAACTCTTTCCAAGGCAAGCGAGGGAACCAATGACAGTGACAGGGAGTCCGAGCAATTCAGCCATTACAGCGACCCCCAGAGCAACCTCTATGGCACCGAATCCGGAGAGACTGTCACAAAGGAAGAGGGACAGGCGCCAATGATACGGATGTTCGGCTCCATTCCTCAAGACATCCACACCACGCTCAAGACCAGCTTTTGTTCCTGGGTCCAGCACAAACGCCTGGAAAGCCTGGAGACTGCTCACGACGCTGTCAGTTCCACGGGCTCTCTTCCGGCAGTCGGTTTCGAAGGCACGGAGCACTCGAGACTACTCTTCAAGGTTTACGGAGAAGAGACGAAGGCATCGTCAACAACCAGCAAGAACTCTGAGCCCATCACAAGCAAAGCGTCTTCGCCGTTTTCAGAGGTTGGGACTATTCTGGAGGAGCAGCCAAACAGCGCGCTCTCTGGCATGACGACCACTTCCCTGATGAGCTTCAAATCTACCGACACGGCGACAGTTGTGCCAATGGACGAAAACAGACCTGCGGTGCATCCTCCTGGAGCAGTAGTGGCCACGTCATCTGCATTCAAGAGCCGCAAGCGTTCCGTGCACTGGTTCGAGAATTGTGTCCAAGATGCAGACGGACAATTTGTAGAGAGAAGCTCCGACTATCCTAGCCCCCAGCACGAAGACAACAACCCAGGTACCAGAAAGAAGGCCAGCAAGAGCTTCTCGTGTGACCTTGTAGGAAAGGCCGCTGAAATCCACAAACACGTCGAACAGGAAATGGTTGCCACACATGAGCCCCAACCCCCAAAAGCCGATTCGAGGAAAATAGCAGAATGCGAAGAGCTGTCGACAGAACATCAGGCCCCATTGACAGTTCTGGAAGACACCATGGCTGCTCCAGCCCCAGGTACTTATGCAGACGAACAGAGAACCTCATCGACACAAGACAAGTCCAAACCTGTGGCAGACAGCGGACAGGAGGAATCCAATGGTAAGCGTCCCAACACTGACACGACAGTGCTTCACTGTAGTGAAATTATGTACCATGGTCATTTTTCTTTCCTCGCCGGTTCTTGCAAGACTTCATCCACGGCGCACTCGTCGCTGAAAGTTGTCCGGACAGTACGGATCAACGCTTCGAAGCAGTTCAACTCTTCTCTGCCGAAACGGTCTGCCACCAGCCTCCCGAAGAGTGACTGCGCTTTCAACAAGTCCTTTCTGCTGCCAAGTGCCGTGGCGACACCGAACAAGCAAAAAATAACACAAAATCTAATCATCAAGTACGGAGCAGACATGTGCAGTCCTGCTTCAAGATCAGCACCTCGGTCCAAGATTGAAGGAAGAACCAAATGCAGCGCTCTATCTTTCACTCCGAGCTGTCATCCTTCTGCTCTTATTGAACAGAGCGTAGAAGAAGTGCCAGAATTAGAGAAGGTAGCCAGGAAAACAAATAAGGAGTGCAGTTCAACAGCTATTGAGCAAAAAATACCAGCAGTACCTGACATGCCTCCTGGTCCCACCGCACTCGCCCTAGCTGCCAAAAAGTCAAGAGTTTGTCGGATCCATGGCTGAAGAGGATGCTGCAATCAAGGGAGTTGTGAGACGAGGTGCAACCATTGAACATAAAGTTGACTATGAATTAGCTGAACCCTCCGCTAAAGAAGGGAAACTGTTCACAAATACAGAGGAAGATCTGCTGGAAGTCAAACCTCCAGTTGAAGACCATGGCTCAGTCACCCCAATTATTGATGGTTGCATATCGGTGAAGGTAACTCAGCAAGACAGCAGTGAATTCAAAACAGCAACTCAGGAGAATGGTCCAGCCAGAGCCATTGCTAGTAAGTCAATACAACCCACAGCTGAAGGTCATGCCCTAGATAAACTAGTTGCTGAAGCTTGCAAATTAAGTATGGTAACGCAAGATAACAATAGGTCCAAAACAGCTGCCAAAAATGACAAGTTCGCAACATATACTCTTGCTAATTCACTGCCACCTCCTGCCGAGGATGCTGCACCAGTCACACCAGCTGCTGAAGATTTTAGGCCAATAATGTTAGCTCAAGACAATGAAGGGAGCGGAACAGCTGCTGAAAGAAGCAGCTCAGTTGCACCCATAGCTGCTAATCTTATAGGTCCTTTGACTGCAAAGGGCTACCCCTTCCAATCTGCATCACACCATCCCACCCCACTCATTTCCACTGGAGAAATCTATGTTTCAAATGCACCAACTGATGGAGACTGCACAGTAAGAATGTCCACTGCAGATTGCGTTGCTCAAACGGTTATGGTTTCAAGAGAGAACATGTTTGGCAAACCGACTACCGAAAGCAAGGAAGCCGAAGGAGCCTCCAGTGAGAAGTCCATAGCTAAGTCAGCTCCTGTGGAGCGAGGAACAGTTTCACTGGGTGCCAGTAATGATGCCGTAGCCACATCCGACTGCTGCTGCAAGCAACTGCTTGTTGCAAGACTGCACAGAGCTTCCCTAGTTGCCGATGCTTTAGCTAAACATGCTGCCGGACGGCGAGCTTCAACTAAATCGGCTAATGCTGACTTAAGCATAGCCGCATTAGAAACCCGAGAGCGAGCTACAGATAGATTAGCAGTTCCCAAACAAAAGACAGCCCTGTCAGCTACTGAAAAGTCTGCTCAAACTATGACCGAAGTCGAAATTGGCACATTCAGTTCAGCCGAGACAGATCTCAGCGTACAACAAGAGCTTGGCAGAAGCTCAGTGGAAGAGAGCACTGCAGGAGTCGCTGAAGATTCGGGCGGTAATGCAATTATTGTAGGGCAAAGCGTACTCTGGATTAATGGTGAAGGCACTGCGGCACCCGTAGAAAACAATGACATGCAAGAAAGAGGCACGCTGTGCGTTCACCTTCAACCTGGCCCGCTGTTGTCTAGAAGCGATCTTCGGGAGGGCAGATCATGATCTCTGCTTAAGACGTCCCAGCAATCTGAGTGCATACGAAATCCTCTACGACCAATCCGTATCCGACATTAGCCAGTGACACCTTGTGATAGGGGGCGATTGCTCACATTGGGTCTACTCAATATATAAAGCAAAGGTTTTGCCAGAACACCTTGACTGATCACTTTTTCGAGTGCTGAATGTAGTGGCTCCTAAACACAGTCAGAATTTATTTTACAAATGCTGCACAGCATATGAAGTTTGTCCAGATGTATATGCTACTTTATCTCACCAGGGTAGAGGGGAAATGTGGCCAAAGTGAACTGAGATACTGCAACGAAAATAGAAATATGCGCAGTGTACAAAGTTAGGTTAAATGTGAAGATTAAGAGACCTAATGCCTTAGTCCACTTGAGCGACAAGCAGCAACAACTGACACCGACCAACGTCAAGCATGTGCAGAATGCACGCGTAGGTATCTTTGGGAGGCTTGCATCCCTTTGGTTTATGAGCACCGATACTGCAAGCCTGTCAAAGATACCTTCGTGTGCAAGCTGCACATGCTGAACGTTCGTCGTCGTAGGTTACTGCTGTTTGTTGCTTGAGTGGGCCAAGGACATAAATGATGATATACTACTGCATATTTATTTTTAATATATTCCTACATTTTATGCCTTAAATGCCCTATTTTGGCGAGTAGCCTAAAAGCAGTGACTACTGAACTCTGAGACGCATCTTGGGAGATTCCTAGGATGACCTCTCAGCAGGATGTCAGCACGACAAACGCTGACCTGCTTTTGAGCTTTGACACTTTGTGGTATTATTGCACCATCATCTCACCAGTTCTAATGCCTACAGTATGAATGACTGCATTTTATCCTCACCCGGATAATTCTACTGTCTATGTGCTCAAATGTGCCGTCATGCCTAACATCCACTGACACCGTTCATGCTTCACATTTCTTACAACTAACAAGCATTGCTGTACAAATATGCGAAAGACATGTCACGAAGCGTTCTCCGGAAAAACGAAGAGCCACCGATGAGTACAACGTTGCTCAGTTCAGTGCTGTGACGCCATGTCCCTCCACCGGTTTATGAGGCATGCGCTTTGTATAACGATGCCTTTTTCCGCCACTTATCGAAGAAACTGATTGAGAGGCCGTAGTCACATATCTCAAAGTTATCAGTGCTTCCTGTGCCGTAGCATTTTGTTGGTGTGACAGGTGTTTAGTGTCATCAAAGCCACCAGACATGCGATTCTGATTCTGTGGAACACTTTGCTCGCATAAGCAAACAAAGACAAAATATTTGGCACAATGTTGAGCAGAACTGCTAAACGCACCATAGATGAAAGTGTACCGGAGCAATGCTTGTCCGAATACTCGATGTTGCAGTTACCCATCATCTCCAATATAAAGAGACAGTAAATCAAAAGGAATTTTTATTCACTGAGGCCAACTTTATCAAAAAGCTGAAGTTGCAACTACCGGCATGCCAGCTTTCAGCAACGCGTTGTGTAAGTGAGGACGGCTCCCCTCCCCCATCGAAACAGTCAAATCAACCGAAAAAGTTGTAAGCGACATTCGAATCTAGCTGTACGGCATTCTTCCCCCACACTGCGCGACCTCAGCAACCCATAATCGTCAAGAAGTAACCAAAGCAATCGACGACCGAATCTCAACAGCAGCGTGTGCGACTCTCTCCAGCGACGATTTATACAGTCCCCAAGGATTTCCTACAACAAAGTACACATAGTTCATGAAGTTTACACCCCCAAAGCTCCTCCCAGAAATTTGTTACACCCCTGCCAGATTGTCAATCTTGGATAAACCCCTGCCCCTCCAGGCAAACCAAATTAGGTTTCACGAAAACAAAATTTGCGCCTACTTCCGTAACGAACCAAACACGGAAAGAAACAGAAGTGAAGCCCCTTCCCCCGGAGCTCCTCCCAAAATTTGTTCATCACCCTTTCCCCTCCCCCATATGTGCAGAAAGAAAGAAAAAGAAAACAAGCCATCCTCAGCTCCTGTTCGCATGCCCCTCCGTCGTTTCCGCACAGCACGTGTTACCTAGCAACTCAACCTCACGGCCTCAGGAGTATGCCCTCTTAGGAGAGTAGACCCGAGGGCTTGTGCTCCAGTTGGAGTGCCTCTGCCATGAAGAGCTTTCCCAGGTTCTGGGTGGAGAACTGGGCCACCTGTTGGCAGTACGAGTTGACCTGGCCGCAGTGGAGCACCGACTCGAGGCGCGAGGGTGCCGGGATGGGCTTGAAGAGCTTGTTGATGTCCTCCTCGGGCAGGGGCGGCTCGCCTTTCTGGATGCGGGTGCTGTTCTCCTGCGCCCGCTTCTGCAGGAACTGGGCCTTCTGCTGCTGCTGGCGCATCACCTGCACGGGCGAGGAGTGGTCGGGCTTTTATGGCAGGGGCTACAGGTTAACTTCTGAGTCCAGAGCATCACGAGGAGTCTGAACGCGGCGTAACATGGGCGCACGACAACCACGTGGATGGTGCTACTACAGGATGTGTGGTCACGTGGCGCGTTCCACTACGGGTTACGTGTTTGCACGACAATGCAACTTGGCTTCACGGTGCACGGCTTTACACAGCCTACGTAACTTGACATCAAAGTCTCACATTACAACGTAACTTTACGTCACAGTGTCATGTAACTATGTAACTTGACGCCACGGCGTCCCAGTGGCATGTGATCACCCAAGCTGACATCATGATGTCACCACTTGATGTCACGTGACGCTGGGATTGTCTGGTGACACCAGAGTGTTTACAGGACACCCCATCCTAAGTGATGTCACCTGACCTGATCACAGGGTTGGGGTCATGTGACCACTGTTTACTATAATTATTGGAAGAAATACCACATGCTGTGCAAAAGCAGCCCTCAAGTCCGCACTCTGCATGACTCCGACTTTATACGTCGGTTCAAGATTATTCATATTTTTGGCACGGGGACTTTCCCGGAGTAAGTGACAGATCTGAAGGGAGCGCTAGTGTTTGGTTCTTCTCTTTTCCTGCTTCGAAAACTAGACAGTTTGAAAGGTAACTCCGACTCGGCTGGTCGCTGCTAGGCCGCCTCCACAGCTGGGTTTCGCGGGCGAGGACGAAAGAACCGAGGAAAAAAGCTATCGCAGTCACAAAGGAGAGGTTAGAAGACTGGTGGCAAGGTTGGGGAGTGTAATGCTACAAGAAAATTATGGGTTATACGATTTAATGGGACTGAAAATGTTTCCAGGCTAGATGGCAGAAGCTATTTTCACCAGCCGCAGGCTAGTCAGTGTATGAGAGGCCATGGCCAGACAGGTTTACCGAAAAATAACCTCCACTGCGCATGCGCAGTGCCCATCGATACCTTCCTCTCCCCCACCACACCGTGACGTCACGACGCCAAGATGGCGACTGCGTCTGCGAAGAGAGTGAGGACTCGCCTGGCGCTGGTAGTTGATGAACTTGTTTGTCTCCTGGTTGAGTGCGTCGACGCATCCCATCATAGCCTGCAGGTTCTTTTCCAAAACAAACGCCGTGCTCATGTCCAGCAGCTGTTTGCCCACGTCGACGGGCGTGGACTCCGTCAGCTCGCAGAGCAGGATGTTCACCAGGTGCGAGTTGCGGATCACCACGGGGATCTCCTCGAACATGTTCTCGAACGAGCAGCGCGCCGCCTTGAAGCTGTCCGCGCTGAACTCGTTGTCGCCGAGGAGCTTCATGGCCGGGTCCGTGAGCCGGAACGCGCGCAGGGACAGGAAGCCCCGCGTCGTGCGCACCGGGTCGTAGATGAGCACCACGGACTCGGTGATGTTGGTCTGGTAGCCGAACTGGGACTCGAGCAAGGGGCGGTTCGAGAAGCTCCCGAAGTTAGAGCTCTGGTACCAGCCGACGTGGAGGTGGTCGACGTTCACATGACGCATCTGCCGCATCATTTCCATCTGGTACTCGAGGTCATCCGCCTCTTCTTCCTCCGCGTGGCGCGGCGGGATCGGGAAGCAGTTGGTGATCTCGACGCAGTTGTTGTTGATTAGGCCGAGCAGGACTCCCTGAGCGACATCGAGGAGGCCCCGGCCTCTTCGCTGCAGTGCTTGATGATCTTGAGGACGACCAGTCCGTCAACTTGACGTAGTCGACCGGAGATCCGGTCTCCGTGTGCCGCCTGTCTCTGCTCGACGCCATTTTGACAGCAGAAAGAATTGGTTGCCGCGCTCGGCGCAAGAGGGCAGACGTGCAGCGCGCTTAACTATCATCATCATCGTCCTTGTAAAATATGTGACAAATTTTTGTTTCTTGCATGCAGCTCATCCAACGTTGATTTTATATTATAATAAACAATTTATGTAGTGTTAATATGTGTTTTTATTTATGAAAGCTTTATTTTCGTCTAAATTTTAGTATACCTTGCGAGTCTTTTAAATAATCGCGAGGGTGCTGCAGCGGACGTAAAACATGGCTGCCCCCACGGAAAAATTCTAAGCACGATTATTCGAGAAAGCAACTACCGACGAAGAAACCGATCCTGTAGAGCAGATGTTGAAGAAAACTGGATGCATCGAATTGCACTACGCGGTTCAGGTAAAAAAGAGATTCATCTGCTGGCGACAGTGTCACGTGCCTTCGCCGGCTCTGCCTTCGCCGGCTCTGCCGATTTAATCCAGTTTCACTTCTCCATGCTTCTAGGAATGTCATGGCAGAAAACCGTGACTGGAGAAAGTGCCAAGACGTTGTGCGCAAGTTCCAAACCTGCATGGAAGAAAGCACAAAACGCAGGGCCGTGCAATAATACGGTATGTATTTCCCTGGGGTTGCTTCAAATTTACAGCAGCAGTGTGTTACACGCTGCTGCGTCTGTGTTTCACCGTCTGTGTTCGACTGAATTTCTCGATAATATTAAGAAATTTTTACTGTATTTGTTCCGGCGATGTTCTCGCGGAGTGTGCGTGATCTGCTCGACACAAAATTTTTAATTGAACTTTTAAGATTAGTAAGCGTTTACGATAATAGATGGCGCAAGCCACCCATTTGATCAATCGGTTTCGGCCATTACACGTGCATCCATTCATATAGCTGAAGTTCAAAATGCACTAATTAGGTGGCGCCAGACGCTGCCCAACTGCTGCAGTCGATACATTTTTCTGTTTACCTTATGGTTTGTTTGTTTTTCTCGTGAATGAAGCCAAAGATGTCAGCGGCGCGGCCTTGGGGTCGGCACTCGATGAAGCAGAATTTGGCGCCGGGAAGAGCGAGTTCGAAGACAACTTCTGCCCGTCCAGGGCTTTTCCGGACAGCGAGGACTACGTAGCCTCCTTAGGTATTCCAAATGCTTGCTCCCATGCCGCGTTTAATGACGCTGACCTCCGCGCAATGCACTCGATCACATTTAGCGTCAAGGACCGTGCCCTTCGCGACTTGGTGTGTGGAGCTGAGCTTTTCGGCACGAACAGAATGTCCGCTTATTTAGTCGATCGCCTATGCAGATGTAAGCAGCTCTCCTGGCTGGCCGGTTTATCGATCGGAACGCGGGTATCTCTTTTATTGCTGTTAGTCCCTGTCGTTTTCGGCGCTTTTATATATTGTGTAGAAGCATCCTGCCCAACCTTCCACTTTGCGGTTGTTTATACAGGGTGTCCCAAAAATAATTTACATATTGCCGCGGGCGCAGCTGACCAAGCAGGCAGCGCGCCCGTGGCATAACGGTTATCGCGCTTGTCTTCCACGTAGAAGGCCAGGGTTCGATTCCTGGCCGCCCCTACACATTTTTGTTGACGCTGTGATGTGATGTTCTAGTGAATTCGAGAACCGCCTTGCTTGTTCGAGGTGCGAATGTTCTACGCGTCGAACTTTCTACGCCGAATGTTCCGGAAGCCCACGCGTGTACAAAAGGGGCTCCGCCTGGCACGCCGAGTCAGTTTTCGCCTCAGCGTTCGATCCTGCTGCTTCGCCGCCTTCGACGCCCGCGACGCTCTGCTGTTATCTTTCTTTTTCCTTTTATTTTTGGGCACAAGTTCGCCCCATTAAACGTTTCAGTTTTCTCAGTTATTCCTTTGTTTTGTCACCTCGTCATTCGTGACATTTTGGTGGAGGTGCGGGGTAGCGCATGCCCCTGCCGCGTACCCCTCCAAGGGCCCGCAGTGCAAGTCCGACGCCAAGCCCACGAAGAACCAACGAAAGCACCACCGAGATCCGGCTCAGTCGTCGCACCCAAGGCCTACACCCGGAATTCGGACTTTTGCCGCCCAAGACTAAGCAGCCAACGAAGCCAACGATGGAAAGCCAGTCGTCGCCGAACCCGTCCGCCGCCACCGTCGTATACCTTCCCGTCGCACCCCGGACTCCGACGCCTTTCCACGGGGAGGTCCACGAGGACGTTGAAGATTGGCTGCAACATTACGAACGTGTAGCCCGCCACAACGGATGGACGACTGAACAATGCCTCCACAATCTCTACTTCGCGCTCGAAGGAACTGCGAGGCATTGGTTTGAAAACCACGAAGCGTCCTTCACTACGTGGGAATCCTGCGCCACCGAGTTGAAGCGAACGTTCCTCAACCACCACCGTCGGCAGCGAGCGGAGGACCATCTCCAAACAAGGATGCAGGGCCCCAACGAAAGCGTGACCAGCTTCGTTGAGGATGTCATGCGCCTATGTGCCCGAGCCGATCCGGAGGCAGCCGAGGAGAAGAAGCTTCGCGTCCTTATGCGTGGCGTGAAGGCTGAAATTTTCGGGGGCCTTGTCCGCAATCCCCCGACAACCGTCGATGGTTTTGTGGCTGAAGCCACTAACATCGAGCGCGCGCTGTCGGCCCGAGCAAGCCATTACCATCGACTCGCCGGCGTGCCTGCTCCTCCAACCGCCGCATCTTGCCCACTGGACCTGAACACCACCGGTGTCGACGGCCTTCGGGAAATCATTCGCGACGTCGTCCGGGAGGAGCTCCGAAAGCTGCTACCCGCCGCTGACCGACCGGCTTCGCTCTCCATCGCCGAGGTCGTGCGGGAAGAGGTGCAAAGAGCCATTCAGCCAGAGGCTCCCATCAGCGTAGCAGTCCCCGAAGAAGCCACGCTGACTTACGCCGCAGTGGCCCGACGGCCTCCGCCTCCTCCTCGCGCCCATGTCGCGCCTCCCCGACGTCAGTCTCCTGCGCCGCAACACGACAGACGCCACGACGACCCGGTCCAGTACGCCTGCCAGGAGCCCCGCGCACCCCGGAAGACCGACGTGTGGCGAACGCCCGACCGACGCCCTCTGTGCTTCCACTGCGGGGAGGCAGACCACACTTACCGCCGATGCCCATACCGACGACTCGGGCTGCGCGGGTTCCACCCGAACGATCCGCGCCCCCGTTATGGTGAACGCCCTCGGGAGATCGACGAGTACCTGCGACGACCTCAGTCCCCCGAGCCTGTGTACCGCCGAGTGTCCCGGTCGCCATCGCCACGACGTCCAGCTTCACTGATGCACCGACCCCGACGTGAAAGCCTGTCACCCCTCACTCCTCGCCGGGGAAACTAGGCGCGGCAACCCCTGGAGGTGGAGTTGCCGAAGACGACCGACGACAAGATCCTCCACGAACGTCGGAGGGCCCCCACTCAAACGCCACCAGAGACGGAAACGACGCCCCTGCGACGGTGAAGAATAACCTAAACATCGTTATCGACGGTCACGACGCGTCGGCTCTCGTCGACACCGGAGCAGACTACTCCGTCCTGAGTGGGAGGCTCTCCCAACGCCTTCGGAAAGTGACGACGCCGTGGGATGGCCCACAGATACGGACCGCCGGAGGACATCTCATCACGCCACTCGGAAGATGCACTGCTCGCGTCGAGATTCACGGCGAGACGTGTCCGGTAAAGTTCGTCGTTCTACCGGACTGTGCGAGGGACGTTATACTCGGAATGGACTTCTTGTGCGAGTACAACGCCGTCATCGACCTTGAAGCCAACGAATTGAGGCTGCGGAAACCTGTTGTAATGCCCGAGGATCACACAACTTTGGCAGCCACGTCAGCCACAGTGCGTGTACTTTCCGACCACGTGAACTTGCCACCACGCTCGAGTGTACTTGTGCCTGTCGCGACCGAAAAGGCATCTGCGGAGAAGCTTTGCTGGAGGGTAGCGTCCAACTGCTCCTAGGAAGAGGGATCGGCGTCGCAAGAGGCATCGCGGAGCTCCAAGACGGACGCACTGTTGCACTCGTAACGAACTTCCGACAGGAGGCTCAGCACCTTACGAAAGGCACCGCCGTGGGTCACGCCGAGGAACTCCCCGACTCAGCCGCTATCGCCGGAGTATCAGAAGACCTCTCTTCGTGGCCACACGAGACAACGCCGCCTTCGCAGTTCGACATCGATCCAACCCTGCCTACCCCACAACGGCGACAACTCAGTGACCTTCTAGCCGAGTTCAGTGAGTGCTTCTCCACGTCGTCAAAGGTACGCCAAACGACGGTCGCGAAACATCGAATTGTTACTGATGGCGACGCACTTCCCGTTCATCGATCGCCGTACCGTGTTTCGGTGAAAGAGAGAAGTCATCCAGAAGCAAGTTGAAGAAATGCTCGACGACGACATCATCCAGCCCTCAAACAGTCCGTGGGCTTCACCGGTAGTCCTGGTGAAAAAGAAGGACGGGACTCTTCGGTTCTGCGTGGACTATCGTCGACTGAACGCCGTCACAAAAAAGGACGTCTACCCGTTGCCCCGCATCGACGACACTCTGGACCGGCTGCGCCACGCCCGATACTTTTCGTCGATGGACCTGAAGAGTGGGTACTGGCAGATCGAGGTCGACGAACGGGATCGTGAGAAGACTGCCTTCGTCACGCCGGACGGACTGTACGAATTTAAAGTGATGCCGTTTGGACTGTGCACAGCACCGGCGACCTTCCAGCGCGTAATGGATACCGTCCTCTCAGGCCTGAAATGGCAAAGCTGTCTGGTGTACCTCGATGACGTCGTGGTATTCGCAAGCGACTTCGACGAGCACCTGAGACGTCTGCGAGCCGTACTACAGGCTATCCAGAAGGCTGGACTGACACTCAAGCCGTCAAAATGTCAGTTCGCTTACGGCGAGCTTAAATTCTTGGGCCACGTCGTGAGTGCTGAGGGTGTAAGCCCTGACCCGGCAAAGACATCTGCTGTTGCCGCATTTCCGAAGCCATCAGACAAGAAAGCCGTAAGAAGATTTCTTGGACTGTGCGCTTACTACAGGCGTTTCGTTCGCGATTTCGCCAAGATTTCTGCTCCACTCACGCATCTGACGAAGGACGACGTGAACTTCCAGTGGGGGAGGAACAAGAACGAGCGTTCAACGAACTGAAGGAAAGACTCCAGTCACCCCCTATCCTCGGACACTTCGATCCAGCAGCGGAAACGGAAGTTCACACGGACGCCAGCAACGCCGGACTTGGCGCAGTACTCGTCCAAAGACAAGACGGAGCAGAGAGGGTGATCGCTTACGCAAGCCGGGCACTGTCCAAGGCAGAGAAAAATTACTCAACGACCGACAAGGAATGTCTCGCTGTCATCTGGTCGTTAACCAAGTTCCGACCGTACCTGTACGGGATCCCGTTCCGCGTTGTCACGGACCACCACGCTCTCTGTTGGCTCGCCAACCTGAAGGACCCGTCAGGACGCCTCGCTCGCTGGAGTCTCCGACTACAAGAATTCGACGTAACCATTGTGCATAAGTCTGGCCGCAAGCATAACGACGCCGACTGTTTGTCTAGGGCCCCAGTCGAATCTCCTTCCGACAGCACCGACGACGACGACGATGACGACCGTTTTCTTGGCGCAGTTACAGATGCCGACATGGGAGCACTTCAACGAAGCGACCCGGAACTTCGCGCCGTGATCGACCACCTCGAAGGTCAAGGAAGTTCAGTTCCGCGAGTCTTGGCCCGAGACTTACCAAGCTTCGTTCTGCAGCGAGGCGTGCTCTTCAAGAAGAACTTCGGAGCAAGTAACCCTGCCTGGCTGCTGGTTGTTCCGGCCAGCCTGCGAGAAGAAATCTTTCAAGCCTGCCACGACGATCCGACGGCTGGACACCTCGGCTACAGCAGGACGCTCGCCCGGATTCGTGACAAGTACTACTGGCCAAAACTCCCGAAGACTGTTCATCTGTACACACGGTCATGCCACGAGTGCCAACGGCGTAAGAAACCTCCGACGAGACCAGCGGGATTCCTGCAACCAATATCGACCCCTACTACGCCTTTCCAACAAATTGGAATGGATTTGCTTGGGCCCTTCCCACCATCGACGTCGGGGAACCGCTGGATAGTCGTTGCCACGGATTACCTTACCCGGTACGCGGAGACGAAAGCCCTTCCGTCGGGAACAGCGGTGGAAGTCGCCAAGTTTTTCGTCGAGTCTATTCTCCTTCGACATGGCGCCCCTGAAGTCTTGATAACCGACCGAGGGTCATCGTTCTTGGCCCAGCTCACGCAAGAGATCCTTCGGCTCAGCCACACCAGCCATCGTCGGACCACCGCGTACCATCCGCAGACCAACGGGCTAACGGAGCGGCTCAACAAGACGATCGCCGACATGATCTCTATGTACGTCGACGTAGAGCACAAAACGTGGGATGAGGTATTACCTTACATCACGTTCGCCTACAACACTGCAGCTCAAGAAACCACCGGGTTCACGCCATTCGAGCTGGTGCATGGTAGAAAAGTGACGACCATGCTGGACGCGATGCTGCCCCATGAACCTGTGGATGACGGATGCGACGATGCCCATGCGGTCAGTCAGAGAGCAGAAGAAGCACGCCAACTAGCCCGCCTTCGAATCCACGATCAACAGCGTGTCGACGCTCGTCGGTACAATCTTCGTCGCCGCGCCGTCCACTTCCAGCCCGGAGACAGAGTGTGGGTGTGGACGCCGATTCGTCGTCGCGGTCTCAGCGAGAAACTGCTGAAGCGCTACTTTGGGCCTTACAAGGTCATCCGACGCCTCGGAGATCTGAACTACGAAGTTCTTCCCGACGGAACACGACCATCGACCAGACGTCAGCCGCGACCCGAGGTGGTGCACGTCGTCCGTCTGAAGCCGTATTACGAACGATAGCCCTATCCAGCGTCGTCGACGAGTGAACTGTGAACTGTGAACTGTGAACGGTGAATTGTGGCTCGCGAGTCTGCTGTCCTTTAGTTGTGGATTTGTTTTGTTTCTTCTCGTGTTGTGCTGCATCGGGACGATGCATTTTTTTTAAAGGGGGAATAATGCCGCGGGCGCAGCTGACCAAGCAGGCAGCGCGCCCGTGGCATAACGGTTATCGCGCTTGTCTTCCACGTAGAAGGCCAGGGTTCGATTCCTGGCCGCCCCTACACATTTTTGTTGACGCTGTGATGTGATGTTCTAGTGAATTCGAGAACCGCCTTGCTTGTTCGAGGTGCGAATGTTCTACGCGTCGAACTTTCTACGCCGAATGTTCCGGAAGCCCACGCGTGTACAAAGGGGCTCCGCCTGGCACGCCGAGTCAGTCTTCGCCTCAGCGTTCGATCCTGCTGCTTCGCCGCCTTCGACGCCCGCGACGCTCTGCTGTTATCTTTCTTTTTCCTTTTATTTTTGGGCACAAGTTCGCCCCATTAAACGTTTCAGTTTTCTCAGTTATTCCTTTGTTTTGTCACCTCGTCATTCGTGACAATATCTTTTCACTGCAAAAATAAACTATGCACCGCTGAACGCTCATTCTCTACCCAAATGTAGCACTGACGGTCCGTACCAGGTGCCAAAGTTCCAGAACTAATCGCTATCTTATTCCAAAGTCAAAAGCGATTTTCTTAAACTTTCGTTAGGAAAGGGGACACTTGTTCTCGGTAGCTGACTCCATTTGTCTCCACGTATTTGTGTGCTTGGAAATTTTTGGAAAATCACTTAAAGTTTTCAATTGGATAACGGCAAGCTCTGGAAATTTTGCATCTGATCCAGATTGCGACTGTTACATTTAAGTGGAAATCGAGCGTTCGACAATACATAGCCAGTTCTTGCGTCGAAGAAAAACCCTGTACATTCATGCTCATCTTGCGCCGAAAGATGCCAAAGAAGCGGACGCTTAATGTGCTCCATTTTTCTTGTGCTGGTCGAGACGTGTAGGACGTGAAACAGTAGCACAGCAACGAATCTGTTACAGTTTCTGAGGGTCTGTCACACGATTAGACCTCTGTAATGCACCCTCTTGGGGTGGGGGGGTGCTTTCTGATGGTCCACTTCCGCGACGGTGCTCTACCCTGTCGCAGGAGTAGACCTCCGGAATGCACCCTTGCAAGGGGGCGCATTCTAGCAGTCCATCGTACGCTGGAACGAAGTATACTTCAGCCTAAGCCTAAGAATGGAAGGTACGCCCGTTATCTTTCCAACCAGGCAGGGGCGCTATAGTCACGGACAGAGTGAGAAGGGCAAGGCACGTCTTTCGAACGCCCATCGGCCTTTAGCACGCGCTTCATGCCTGCACACCCGAGGGTGCACAAGATGCCGAAGCGTCGCCGGAGGTAGAAGGGTCGCGTTGGAGGTGGAACGGCGGAACTATCGAAGTCCCTCCCTGCCGTTCTCACCTTGTCAGTGACTGTGCCACCTTTTGACGCGAGTGCGGTGGCCTTTTTTCAAATTGTCAGTTTTGTCGTTCCCCACACCGACCCGGTTTCTCGGCCGTTCATGGTCGTTTTCAGAGTCCAAGTTGGCCAGGCTGAAAGGGAAGGGCAGGGACGTGACGGCCAGGGAGATGCTTGGCGTGCTCGGGGAGGCGAGGCAGGACCACACGGGGCGCCTGCTGAGCACGGACCCCGACGTGGCGCCCGGGGCGACGGCGTACCTCCCGGGAGAGGACTGCAGCGACGCTCCAGTGCGCTCCAGCTACCTCGAGGTGGGTAGCTGGAGGTGGCAACGCGATTCCTGCGCCATTTGCACCAGGTCATGCCTAAGTCCTTACACTGCTACATCCTGCTACGTTTCACTGGAATTGGTGGAATTTTTGCCAAAATTGTGCCAGACATTCATTTTACTTTGCCAATGCAGAAACAAAAGGCTGGGTTACACATTTGTGTTTGAGTGCGATTGATTGCTTTGAACCGATTGTGATGAGAGTGCACACTGACTCACCGTTGCCACCTATCAAGTAGCCTTGGAGCACATCTGAAGACTTCGCATTATTTACGAGATCAAATCTATGCGCTGTCTATGAGAAATGGTCTCTCTTAACGTTGTCAGAATCCTTTCAAGCACACAGTGAAAGAACGACGGATAAAAAATACGTAGGTCGGAAGTGTTCCAAGGTTGCTTCGTAGGCGGCGCCGGTCTGCTAGTGTGTCCTCTCATCGGGAGTGGTTGCGAGCGGGCACAACGCCCTCAAATGCAAATCTGTGAACCACCCTCAAGAAACCTCGGGAAGGTAGGAGAAAAAGTGAGCCTGGTTGTGCGAATATTTCCACTTAGAGGGGCAACTTGACCAGCAGATTGCTAGCCTCTAGTCTTTTGCTGTAGCGATTGAACGAATTCGGGCCAGCACTGTGCCGGCCATTCCTATCTCGAAACCGGCAAGAGCAGAAATCTAACCAAATCTGCGGTGCTTGAAGCAACACAGGGTGTCGCAGTATGAGCTGACCTAGCATCCTTTGGGCAGGGGTGGCAAAAGTCACGCGGGGAGCCTCAGGTATGTTAACCCGTGAGAAAAAGGTGCGTGAATGGACTGGCGTGTTTTCTGTTGTTGCAGTGTGGTAGTAGATTTTGTAGCTTAGCATGTTGGAGGCACCATATGTGGCGTTATATCTCTTTTGGCTATAGTCCGAGCGGGCCTAAAGCTAGTTGCAGCACAAACACAAATGCGGACTAAGAACACTATGTCACGACACATTCCTCACGCTTGATTGGAGCAGTTCGCGGTCACAAACGCGTAGAAACACAAAAAAATGTCGCGGTCTAGCGCTTTCTGAAAAGCTTGATTGGCCCCTTTGGTTCGTAGCGGTGGTGGCTGTGGTGGCGGCACTCAGAGTTGGGGCCTGTTTAGACATACAACACGGCGCTACCTCAGTGCTACTTCAACGCCATTAGTCAGCACCGGGAATAGCACTAACCTTGCTGATGGAGCACTGTGATGTATGTGTGAACTATTCTTTAAGGTGAAACGAGGTGTAGCACTAAATTAAGCCAGCTCATATTGCCGCCGACTGTACATATCCACTCTACACTTTCTGAGTCGGAGCGAATTGGTCTCTGCAGAAGAGGCTGTTTCCGGAGAGGCAAGCCCTTGACGCAGGAGGAGCTGAAGTACCTCCTCGAGGCGGATTTTCTCGGAAAGAGTGCAGCAGCCGAGAACTCCGCAACGGCCGAGGGGAGCAGGGCGAGCTTCTCGAGCGGCGATTCGGAGCCCAACCGATGAAGCAGACGGCAGACTGTCCTTTGCTGAGCTCGCCCTTGTTTCTTGGTCTATCCAAGCGTAATTTATCTTTTCATTTAAGGCCTTGTCTATGGAAATTTGTAGAATAAATAGACACGGTGTCTTTTTATTTTGAGAATCTTGCCATGTTGTAGAGTCTGGTCATTGTCAGATCTCCAACCATATTTGTGGTTGTTTGGAGTTAAATAGGGTGTCTCAAGCACACGTACCACTGTAAAATGAGCTTTCCACGAAATGTGCACCGAGGAGGTTGGTGTGAAAATTTAAACCGTGTGAAATCTCGAGGTGTAGGTCTCTGTTCTGTAAAAGGTTGGAACAAAAAACTTGCCAAAGCTAATGACATAAAATATTGCTTTTTTTTCTTTTTCAGTAATATTTTGAAGGGTTAGTACAGGGTATTATGGCATTACACAAGGGATGAGCAGCTGAAAATTGCACTTGAAAAACATAACACACTCAACATCAACAACAATAAGACAAAATATATAGGTTTTCAAAAATACACAAAACGAAAATTGGAGCACGCAGTATGAACTTGATGAAACTCGGCATTGATAGCGTATGGGTCCCAAGTAGTCACTTGGTAGTTGTTTAAACAAGTCAGTGTTGTTATCTGTGACTACGTTATTAGGTAAACTATTCCACGTGGATATAGTAAGAGGAAGAAAAGAATCGGCATAGGAGGTGCTAGATGCATAAATCGGCTGTTTTACAGCTATTGTCTAATCTTGGAAAGAAGGAAACGGGAGACGGAAGTAAACTATTTTTAGGAGTGGGGTTGTGGTGGTAAATCTTATAGAGCTTTATCAATCGAGATATTTTTCGTCTTAAAGTAAGTTTAGGACGATTCGTTCATCAATTGTGAGGTTCGAAAACATTAAATTTATCTAACCAATCACTTTTTTTTTATTATTTCGTATACATGCTTTGCACCTGGCGTCACCCCGTCAGCTCTTCGGCGACCACCAGAGAATAGGGGAAGGAGGAACTCCCACTTCACCGGGACTCTCGTTTGTGTGTCCCAGACGCCGCTATTCTCCCCTCTAGAAGATTATAGAATATTAACCGGTCACTCAAGATTTGTACACAAGCAGCTTCCCCCTTTCTCTTCCGTGGTGGTGTGAAATGGATAATGTGACGTCAGTGCAAAGCATGTATACACCGTGTGCATTTCTTTTCCATGCATGTACAGATAATACGTTTGGTTAAAATATTTCTTTAGTATTCATGATTTTTTTTTTGTAGGTACTATATCTTCATAGTACTGTTCACATGTCATACGGAAATTAACCTTCAGCATCAGGATCACTTTAAAGGGATATTTCAACGATATTTGAGATATACCTGTCATGTTGAAAAATAGGCTGAATAAAATCCACAATATCCGTAAATGACAATCGCTTTTGTTTGTATTTTGAGCCTGTTGGCTGTCTTTTTCGTTATAAACGGCCCACTCTGACAAGCGCTTGAGAGCAGCCAGCGGAGGGCACGTGACATCCGGCGCAATAGTGACGTAGACTGTCTCGGGACGAGCAAAGCTGCGGCGAGGCTGACGTCCCATGAAGGCTTCCCAGGCTGACGTCGACAAGATGCCCTAGCCGTTCCAGCCACCGAAGCGGCCGAAGCACGCCAGCGATCGGTCCACCGCAACTAACTGCAAAGCCGCTTTTGTACGAATTTTGAGTGACGGGTTAATCTTTTATAATCTTGTAGAGGGACAATAGCGACGTCTGTGCAAGCCTGGGACACACAAAAGAGAGTCCGGATAAGTGGGGAGTTCTTTTTTCCCCTCTTCTCTCGTGGTGGCCGGAGAGCTGACGAAATGACGTCATCGCCACTGCTTGTCAAGGTTCCTAGACGGGCTTTAGCGACATCCACCAGGTGCCATTTGCTAATCTGTTAATTCGTTTTTAAATTCCTACTCGTGTCTTTCAACGAGAGACATGATGTGTCCGATGTGATACTGCTCCCTTGAACACGTATATACCAAAAAATAAGCGCCGAAATTTCGTTTTAGTATCCCCATATCTTGTTCACTGATCGGAGAAATCACCCTCTCTACTGATGCATCCTTTCGTTTAACCGTGTCTTTTATCTATTCGGGGGAGCCGAAGCGAGACCAAACACCGTCCCACACGCAAGCTGGCGGGACAGCGGGGCCACGGCCGCAAAAAGCAAGACGCCTGGTCACTTAAACTTAATATGATCATACATAAAAAAATACCATACACGCTTGGTTTAGTTGCATTTACACATTGCCTGCTTCCTCTTGTACAAACAAAACAAAAAGTAAAAATAAAAAAATATTAAAAAATTCGCAGAAACAGAAACTAAACGTTCTAGTCGCACTCACGACGACGTTCTTGCACGTAAATCGTTGTTCCCCTGCGGTTTTCCCGCCTAACCAAAGGAAAGCCACGAATGCAGAGACAAATTTGATGCATTCTTTCCTAGGCACGAATCCACCTTCGTATTTGCATTTCGCTTTTCTCATATGCTTTCGAAATGCAATATATAATATACTCGACTGTGAATCATACCCCCCCCCCCTCTTTTCCTATTTTTTGTTTTTTTCTTTGTACTTTGTCTTCCTTTAGCCTGCCTTTCCTCTGAACGATGAACGCACAAAGATTGGTCGGTTCATATTAAAAAAGGTAAAGCAAATCCACAAGAGAGAACAAATACGAAAAGAACGAAACAAGAAAACAGCCATCACCGTGAAAATTATCAAAACATCCGCACCTCACGTTTGGCATTAGACCACATATATGTAAATGGAAATAAAAAAAAAGATCAAGTAGAGAGAGGAGGGGAGGGTGGAGAGGCAGAATGGCAGGGGCGGTTACCTGGTTCCCAAATTTATGGTCTCCGTGCAGCTCGTATGACATTCCAGTCTGCGGGCCTCAGCCGACGCACGAGGGTGCCCGCTGCGATCTTCGGGGCGGTGGATATTATATTAGCCGCGGAATATCTCGGGTGAAGCTGGCTCCATGTCTGTCTCGGGGTAAAGACAACTTCTGCTGCCTCGGGGCAATGTCGAACAAAACGGGGCTGTGCCGTTTCAAGCCTCTTGTGGCATCTCGGTTGATCACTTTTTGGGGAACTTTCGACATTTTACCTAAAGAGCATGTTCTGTGCCTTTTGAGGAAGAACTGTTTGTGCAAAAGAGGAATTTGCATTGGTTCATGCGTGGCACCGATACTGTCCAACGTAAGTGCGGGAGGAATATTTCTGAAACACTGCACGACGTGAACCGATTTAATATTTCCAGATATGTTGATGACCTTGTAGTGCTTAGTAAAATGGCCGGTGTGGGTGAACGGGTAAATGCAGTTCCTATATTTTCGGCTGAACCACATGGAGGACCACATCTGTTGGATACATGAAACGCCGTTTCGCTCTGCCCACTCTAAAATAGTAAAAAAAAATTACACCATCTTCCCGAGGGGAACCATGGGGTGATGCGGAGCATCGTGTTGGTTCCGAGGAAAGAGTCAGTTGCGTGCTGACGTCGAGAGATGGCGCCACCGACTGCCCTAGCGTAACCACCTACGCGAGCCTTCGTCGCGGCTCGCGGCAGAGAAACTTAGAACGCTCGCCACTCGCCGTTTATTTTTTTTTTCGCACTTGAAGGAGAGGAGACTAGAGGAGGAGAGTTGCGCGTGCGCGTGCGGTGTGAGTACAATCGAACGCACAAGCAGTGCACGCAGCTGGTAGAGAGAGAGAGCGGAGAGAGTAACGCGCAGCTGTTGGAGAGAGGAAGGAGGAGAGTTGCGCGTGCGTAGTGTGGGTGCGGACTACGACGCCGCGGGACAGAGACCCGAGCAAGAGATGCTCCGCATCTAAAAAAAGACTGCCTCTATATGCCTCGAGGCATCACATAGAAAGTCATGCGCACATGGCACTCAGGAGAGCTTCACGAAACAGGTACCGCGATTACAGAAAGCGGGCTACCCCCAGAGCACTCTGGCGGAGGTAGCGGACAGCCTAATAAAAAAGATCGAAAGCACACGGAGGCAACCTCGTGAAAGAGACTCGGCGAGGCCGGTGGTCATCCCACGGATCGGTACGAAGTACCCGTCGTTTTTTCCGCGCCTAATAAATAAGCTACCGCGACTATGCCGTGAAATCAGCAATCTCCGTAACAGGTTCACAGAGTGCACCACGGGAGTGGTATATGAAATTCCTATGTCACGCGGAAGGTCGCAGACAGGCAGATGCTTTAACTATCGCGCACGCGGATCATGCAGCGGCTATACACGGAATACCACGTCAGGACAACTTGCTGCACCTTGCAGCCGCTGCACATGTATACACCGCCATTTGATGACATGAGAATTTTGGCTCGGCATCCCGATCAGATACGCATCCGACGCTGCGAGCTGATGGGACCATCGTTGTGTTCGTCATGTTTACGTACGTGCTCTATCACCGCTGAACTAATCATAAACAAAAAAACGTCCAGTGACTTGCGCTTTTGCAGCTGCTCGATTGATCCCGTTAGCTCGTAGTGTCGGCGAGGCCTTTGAAATAAAAGACAAAGGCATAGATTGCATTAGCGACAAGCGTCATTATCAGCTAAAGGGTACGCCTCTTTGCGAAAGGGGCTGCATCCGGAGTGACTGTCTATTTTACTTAGTTAAACATAAAATAGCGCAAAAAAGACAAGGACAAGAAGTATACAGGACAAGCTCTAGTTTTCTATTTTACCACGAGTGTGTAAGAGATGGGTTTTCAATAAATTTTAGTTGCAAGTGCGGGCCTGTTTTCGTCCCGTTTCTTATTGTCCTCGCGTGGTTTTGGCGCTTTTTATGGACGTGATAATATACTAACTAGCCCAAATCGCCATCTTAAGGGGATTCAACCGCTCGTCACTCAATGGGCAAATTTCGCTACACAAACCTGAGTTTCAGGAATGCACGATGGTATTCATTCTTTTGGAGGTTACTTATGATAACGTAATGAAGGTTGTACGGCCCTTGGATTTTTCTTTTAGAGCGCTGGAGATTTTTAATAAAATGCAGAAATATGACCGTTTTAACTGTTTTTAGCGCGTTTTGAGGCATTTTTGAAAATACAATTATTTAGAAGACAAACGTGACAAAACCCTTGGCCGTACGTACTAGGGGTGGCTCTAATCTTAATTTTAAGACCATTACGAGGAAGCAAAATATTGTTGTATTCGCGTATTTGTGTAAATAAAATCACCCTGTTAATTTTATTTCCAACTTGTTAAAAGAGATGGCGACACTAGTACTAAATGCCTCAAACCGGAGATTTTCTTGCTGTTGCTGTTGTTGTTTTTCTCTCGAGCTCGAATTCGACCGCGATGTCTCGTTGCTCGGGGATCGGTAGCACGTGTAGCGAAAGCTCGCGCTGTAAAGCCCACTGATCGTGGATTCAATCCCCTGCCCCTGCCCGTTTCAATCTGGTTGAGCATCGTACCGGCGTGCTGTCATGTATCACTATTGCGTGATGCACGCTAAAGACGTCAGATAGGCAGCGGTATACTGCACTGTCTTTCATCTCCAACGAAGACACCAGGGCCGGCTTGCTAGAACCAGCGTCTCAGCTGAGAGTGGGTGAAAGAAAGCACTGCCAAAGCCAGTGCACGAGCTGAGCGGGACTCAAGCTGCGTCTCAAGACGCTCGCGCGCCCCAGCCTTTGCAGTGCTTTCTTTCACCCAGTCTCAGCTGAGAAGCTGTTCTATCAAGCAGGCCCTGATGCCCTGAGACCTGACTAACTTCCCGCTGTATAAACATAGACACAACAGAATTACAATTGCTGGCTCCGTTGGTCGACACTCTTTGAACGCTGCAAAAAAGTGTAACTATACTCCGTTTCACCTTATGTTGTACCGCAGAGAAGGCTAGAAGCGCGAGCTCATAGCGTTGGGAGCTGCTCTTAACGCACGAGAGCGTGTGCCGCCGAGATGTGCCCTAGAGCAAGGGGCTCGCGCTTGTAGCCTTTCCTGCGGTACATCATAAGGTGAAACAGAGTATAGTCATCAGCACATTCCTAGCGAAAGGCCTGATAAGGCTCTGAAGGCGATACTTTTGTTGATTCTATTTTTTCGTGTGTGTATGTTGGCGCGCGTGGTCAAACACTTGCATTCGCTACAAGCGTGGCACGTAGGCACCCTAAGATCGTGCAAGGTTGAACAGAGATATCCTAATAGGGTGTATTCACTGGCGGCCATATCTGTGTGCGCTAATGCTGAGCACGTGCTGATGGCTAGCTTCCACAGTTATTTTGCAACGTGCACACCGCACCATCAAGATTGCCGGTCTTGGAAGCCTATTAATGTGAGCTCGTTCTGAGCATGCGCTCTAAACAGTGACCTCAAATATGGCGGCCAGTGAATACCTCCTATATAAAGGGTGCCTCAATGTCCTTTTGCTTAGGGTGTTGCCACCCTTTGTAGTATACCCGATGCCGACAGAACGCGCTCATTGGTAAAATACAAATAAATCAACGAAAACAAAATGTCGCCATAGCATAGTCAGCGCCAGAGCCGTTTATTGAAAGAGTTTGGCCATACATTGGTTTGGATAGGCGAGCATCTCGGGGCCAACCACAGGCCGCGAAACAATCCCTAGCGGTGGTCGTGTGATCTAAATATGTGACACGACTATACTTCGTTTCACCTTATGTGCGAGCGAAGGCAAAGCTGGAAGCGCGAGCGCGGAAGCCTCGTGCGTTCAGGCTTTGCTCGACGCACGAGCTGGGGAGAAATGCAAAAAGCGCTGGTCTCGCGCTTCTAGCTTTGGCTTCGCTCGCAGATAAAGTGAAACGAAGTATAATTTGAGCCGTGCCGAGCGGAACTCCGTGTCTCAAGACGCTCGCGCACCCCACCCTTTGCACTGCTTTCTTTCAGCCAGTCTCAGGACGCTGTTCTAGCAGTGCAGACAAAGGCATGGGCACGAGCGCGTGGCTTTGGAAAGTGCCTCCTATGCACGAGGTCTCGTACAAACAAAAGCGTTTCGCTGAGCTAGGCTCACGCGCCTGTGCCTCTGTCTTCACTGCAGACATTTGTGAGATGGAGTAGAGGTCTCCTGATTGGGCGACGCTGTGTCACAAATTTAGGTTACGCTCTAAGCGTGGGGGAATCTTCGGCGCTGGCGGCGGCACTTTGCTCCGCCTATTGTCCAAACTCTCCTAATATACGGCTCTGGTCAGCGCCACAAACGCGTGCCGGGACACGCTCTTTCACGCGCTTCTGAACAAAAATAAATGAACATAAAAGTGTGGGACGAAATGGCCAGATGCCTCCAGCCCACGGTGCTCCAGCCTAAGCAAAGCGCACATAAAGGCATCCTACTAATATATATTTGGAAATAAAAAAATATAGTCGAATGAGTTGCAAAGAAGGGTAAAATACTTATTCCAAACAACATCTATTTTATGAAACATTATTTTAGATATTTTCATTCTCC
This sequence comes from Ixodes ricinus, assembly GCA_037355805.1. Classification (NCBI taxonomy): domain Eukaryota; kingdom Metazoa; phylum Arthropoda; class Arachnida; order Ixodida; family Ixodidae; genus Ixodes; species Ixodes ricinus. The sequence continues at coordinate 39,236 of JAZHYW010010672.1, read as the reverse complement.
ATAGACCTTGTTTGGTGGCTAGTGGATATGAAAAACAAAAAAAGAAGAATGATTTCTATTATTTTGATCAATTACAATAAATTTTATTAACCAACTAACAGGTGCTTACTCTGAGATGCAAATTGAATTTTGACGTTAGTGTTCTGGCACCCGAAACAATGTTTTTCTAAATTTAACGCTTCCCGTTTTGCGGATTACTAAGAAAACCAAACGGGCCATCAATAGGTAGAAAATACGTTTCTACCCAAAGTAAGGCGTACGTCCTTTTTCTCTTTATTTTTCTAATTTTTAGGCAAACTCAAATGAACCTCTATATTGCCGCCCGCAGAGCCGAGAAAGCAACGCTCGGTCACGGTCTTCTAGAAGATTCCCATTCATTCTCGCACTAATTGTAACTTTCCCTTTGCTTTGTTGTTCTCGAAAGTGCCAGTTCATCCTCGCCCCGAGCGCGCGACGCTCGAGCCTTCTTTGCCGAACTTTCGAGATAACGACGCACTCTAGATAAGCAGCTGCCCGCGACCTTGTCGAGGCAGTCTCGCTCGACCTCTCTATTGTCGCCGCCGAATCGCCGCCTGCTTTTCTGCTGCCTCGACGCTCTTTCGTTTATTATTTTTGGTTGGCACAAGTTCGCCTATTAAACCTTTATTTTTGAGTTCACTGCTGGTCTTCGTGTCACCTCCGTTCGTGACAATATAACTTTAGTGTCTTCATAAATAACCTCGGGCATTCACTATGCTATTGTCCTTTATGAACACCTCTTTCAACAGTGATCTTACTATGTCACGGTGGAATGAAGCGGTGCTATCTTACCTGTCTGGAAACGAACTGGGGTGTGTGTATGCTTATACAGCTTAGTGGAGGGGTGGCCAGGCTGACCCGGCCTAAAAGGCCGCATACAAAACCACAAAACTTCCAAGAGCTGCTTGGGGGGAGGGAGGGGGATTTTTGTCCAGAGGAATAAACGAAACTCGAACTACCTTCGATCTATCCGAATCAAAAACAGTCCGAGTGTTCATAAGCTGGAAGTAGCACACGACTACCACACCGCAACCTGCCTTTCGATTCAAAACCCGTTCTATTTCTCTTTTGGGGGAAGTGCTCGTGTGACCGGGAGGGAGGCGGGTGTGTGTGTGTGTGTGCTGGGGGGGGGGGGGGGGGGCGAGGGAGCCGCATGCTGCTCGCGAGCCGCAGATTGGCCACAACTGTCCAAGAACGTAGTCTGCCTCAACGGGCGACTTGTCTCCCAGCGCTGTATGTGAGAAATTTAGCCAGTGCAGTACAACCGCTAGCCTGGGGTCTTTAACGTGCATCACGCAGTAGTGATAAACGACCGCACGCCGGTATGATGCTCATCCAGATCGAAACGGACAGGGGTGCCAAAAGCAAATTGTTGTGTGTATGTTTATACAGCCGGAAGTTAGTCTGCCTCAGTCGGCGTCTGGTGTCTCAGTTATAGATGAGCAATTTAGCCAGTGCGGTACAACCGCTAACCTGGGGTCTTTAACGTGCACCATACAGTAGTGATATACGACCGCACGCCGGTACGATGCTCATCCAGATCGAAACGGGTAGGGGTTGCGATTGAACCCAGGATCCCCGTGTTATACAGCGCGAGCTTTCGCTCCACGTGCTCCAAGCTGGTGTGCTCTAGCCCACTCGGCCACCGATCCTTTTTTTTTTCGTTTTTGCACGTGGCCACCGATCCCTCTTTGTCTGTCTGGACCACCGTGGTCTGGACTATAGCCCTTCGATATGTTCGCGTTTGTCTTGCAAGTGGTGTCAAATGAGCCAGTGCACGAGGCCCGTATCTCGAGCGGCCCCTGGAAGCAGTTATCGGCGCAGTACTGAAATGAGCGGCCCTTCGAAACGAATGGCAGCGGAGCACCCGCTCCTCGCACGTGTCTTGCGCATTTCCACAACAATGGTTGGCGGTACTTGTAAGCGTGTCAAATGAATTTAGTCTGCACTTGCCGGCAGCGCCTTCAACTTATGGAATTTACGAGGATAACTCGAGTGCAACATAGCTTTGTGTATTTGAGTGGTTCTTTTTCGCTGACAGGCAGACAGACGGAAAGTGTCCTTTCTTGCCATACCCGTTACCAATGTTGTCAGCTTCTGTGCACTTGGCGCGTGATTGTGGACGAGTAGTAGAGCCGCGCCACTTGCTTGGACAGAGAACTCCTTGGTACAGTTCACGGGTGGGAAAGGGTTGCTTCGTGTTGCTTTTGACTCGACGCGCAGAAGTGTGGACCTCGTCGACCAGGTCCACACCTCCGGACGTGCAGAGTGTGGACCTTGCCGCGCAGAAGTGTGGACCTCGCCGCGCAGAAGTGTGGACCTCGCCACTAAATGACTGCTTGGGCTTAGGGTCAGCACTCTGTTTCCCAATATTGCTGTGGGCGCCGCCATCTTGCTGCTTATGCAGAGCAGACGCAACTGCCGATCGTCATGATTCAAAAGTGCGACTTCCTCAGCATTAGATTCGGTGTTAGGAAGCTCGTGGAATATTGCTTTGATCTGTCGCGAAGCGTTTGAACATTTGTGGAGGACGTAAAAGCGTTTCCTGTGATTTCAGATAAATTTTCAGATAACTGGCAGCCATGATTTTAAGCCACAATATGGACAAGTGTCATTACCCTGAAGCGTAGCTTATTTAGTGGCACTAGGAAAGATCATGGCGGAAGAGCGCAGCACTGAGCTAGGTTTCAGACGCCATCATTCTCAACGATCATTCTTCTATAGTTCTTCCCAGAAGTGGCGCGCGGCACGTGTCTCGAGCATTTCCACAAAAATGACTGGCGCCACTTTTCCCAGGATAGATGGGCTCTATTCCACACATCCTGGGAGCGGGTTTGCAAACCAGTATTCAGACGAACAGCAGGCCGATATAGGACATAGGAAGTGCAAAACTGCCACTTTATTTCTTTTTGTTTTCTAGCTTTAAATTAGGCTCTAAAAACAAACGTTTTTTTCTTTTTTTTTTTCTTGCAAAACAACGTTTCCGTGTTAAATGTCCTGGTCCAAACGGGCGCAACGCGGCATCTTGTGCTTTCGGTAATTTCGAGCGTGGACGGAACTTCGAATTCATTCGAAAATCAGAGCTTATTCTACGTTTTGTAAGCCACTGTAATCAACGTATGCACTGGCTCGTATCTCGCGCCGCCCGTTGGCCGCTTCTGGCGAGCGGACGCAGAGCAGAGAAGATCTAGCTCGAGACCGGCGTCGAACAGCGCGTGGCCCGAGCCCACCTCGAGCGCGCCGACCTGCATGCGCAGCTGCGAACGTGCAACTCGTTTTGTTCCGGAAAAATTCTGCGCCATCTATGAGGAAAAGGGTACAAATAAATAGCGGTTGAATCCCCCTAATGCAGACGTACGTTCGATGCATGCATATGTATCGGAGCAAACATAGTTCCGGCGCGTTCGCATATAATTCTGACATCCTATCTGCAGCGAGCGCCAGCGGGCGCGACCCGACGCGTCAACGCGCATCATGCCAGACGACGCCAAAAAGCCTAGCAAGTACTGACTCAAGCCCAAGCGAAAAGAAGCAAAGAAAACGCTAGTAGCTAAAACTAAAAAATAACTCGGACTCCTGCGCTTCCAGTGCAGTGCGGGGAGCTTACGACGCGCCCAGGAAGAAGTATCGTTTGCAATCTACTACCACGGATCGTCTGATTCCACACTGGAGGTGAGGAGCAGGGACGAGTCTCGTCTGCCGACTTATTCCCGGGCTCCCGGGGGCGATTTCGTCGTTTCTGCCGTCTTGCGTCGCGACTCTCTGAGGTGCGCCGCGCTTCAGATTTCTCCCGCAGCGAGCGCGTTCTGCTAACGAGAACCGGACCTCCAGTTGTCATGGACGGTCCGACAGAATACATGCGCACGGCGTCTGCTTTTGCATTTTCCATCTAGCTTCATACGCTGTTATTTGTTGTTTTCAGATGCGTGCGCATCCGGGGCGCGGAAGTGAGCTCCTGCATCAATCGGTTACATCCCCGAGATTGGGCCCGGCACCGGTTCGGAATGATGATTGGTTTCGTTTTTGCAGGAGTGGTGCCTTCGGTGTCCCACTTACTCAGATTCGACCGGCTCCCGCATTTGGAGTACGGGAACGCGCGAGTAGGCAAGTCCAACGGAAAAAGGTCGTTCCAATTTCTTAGACTGAAGGAATTGCGGCCTTCAGTCGCGTAACAGCCTGTTGCTGCTGTTTATGAACAAGGTCAGCGTGAGGACTTTTCTCGCAGAAACACGCTCATACATCGCAGACGACAGCAATGCAGAGAAGGGCAGCGACAGAAGGACTGCGCATTCTCGTTTGTGGATCATAAATAAAATCCAGGAAACGTTCGTTTTCAAAAACCACAATCGCTGGTTTCTTCTTCTTTTTCTTTTCTTTTTTTCTGGGCATGTTGAACGGTATTGAAGGAAGCACAGTTCTGGCGTTTTAGCCACTAAACGGACGGAAACGAACCCTAATACTATTGCCAGCGTTTGCCGCTTGGCGAGCGTCGTCGCGTGACTTAACCGTGACAATCTTCACCCCAACATCCGAGGGCCCTATGATCTATAAACCTTTTTCACTGCAAGGGCGCCGCCATCTTGAATTGTCGTCACTCACCGTCAGTATGGGCGAAAGCATTGCTTTGCCGTCGCCACGCCAATAGAAGGTATTTAGGACATAAACGTAACCGTAACACCTTCGTTTTGCCTGCCCCTCTATTTTTTTACTATTTGCAGGTTGGAACGTTTTGATATTTTTTCGTCGCCCATACCGGATATGCCTACTTGGCGGTCGGGGGCGAGAGTAAGCGGAAAAGGTCTATAGATAGCTGGCAACGTCATTCGCGGCCCCATGCCGGTATTTTATGTGCGTGAGCTTTCGGATCACCTGTTAGCTTCGCCGCAGAAGTAGGAGCTAGGGAACAGTAGAAATAACCGTCAGTACCCAGTAAATGGCGACACCCGCAAGCTGTGCATATACAAGGTGTTCACTGGGTGCCATATTTGAGCGCGATATTCAGCAGCGCATCCCGGGGGAGCGGTATGCACGGTTGGCCTGCCAGAGGATTGCCCGCATCCTGAGATCAAGCTCCTACCTATCGTCTACTAAGAACGGCGATCTCGATTGGTCGGGGCCGCACACTTGCCGACGCAGCGTGGATTTCTCTCGCCAAGCTTCGCGATTACATTTGCGCTGTACTTCCGTGAGTGGCGCTGGGGTGGAGGCCTTCAACGTATCATAACACCACATCGGCCTCCCGACTACCGGTGTTAGTAGAGAGAAATCAAGCCTCATCTCGTTCACGAAAATTAGTTTTCGTGCGTAGAAGACTGACGTTTCTAAGGCTGCTGACACAACGTAGTTTCTGGCCAAGCAAAGATATGAAGTTAGCAATTTTGTTTCCGTGCTACCCCTTTAAGGTGTGGTTACGAAGAGTGCCTAACCAGGGAGTCGATGCCCAGATTTTTGGCCCTCTGTCATCACCTGGCTACTTTTAAGATATTCATAACAGGCACATACTTGGGTAGTAATTCAATTACGGTTGCACTGAATTACTGTAATTTCTAATTAGCTTGTCTTGGTAATTTGTAAATTGCAATTATACCACTTTCAGCTAAAAGGAACTGTAATTGCCATTTAGTTACTTTTCTAGCGTCAGTAATTGCAAAATTTCAGGCACAATTACAGGCCACTTTTGCAAAAACTTTATGCGGCGCCGACGCATACCTCTCTGGGAAACCCCTCGGCGCTCGCAATAAAGCGGCCTTAGTTCTCGGTAGAAACGCCTCCGCACAGAGACCTGCATCTCCACATACGCACAAAAAAACAGCATGGCGTTGTTTGTTGTTTTGTTGCTTACACTGCAGGCTGAACAGGCGATCCACTTTGGAACCTATCTCAATGCCGCCATGTTGCGTCCGTTCTGCTAGTGCGAGCAGAAAACACTAGCGTAAACATGCCAAAATATTGAAAAGAAAAAACTATTGAGCTTCAGCTTTCATTTCGAGCTTGGGAATTTTAATTGTCTTTAAAAAGTTTAGCTTGTTTTTTTAATTTTTTGCCATTTTTTACGTCCCTTTTCTAGTACTGTTGCATATTTGTATCTTTGTATTGTTTTTCAAAGAAGTTTATGTCCTGTTGATTTTAATTTGGATAATATTTGCATCAGCATTTTGGACTGACCTTGCACCTGTGAATATTGTCGCCAATGGTTCGGGAGCCCCGATTCGGTCTCTTATACATTTTAGAGCCATATTAGTTTCAACTCAATGTAAATCATTTAGAAATACCATGATGTTTGTATCGAATGCGGTCGTATTAGCGCGTCTGGATTTTAGTTTTATGTTGCCATTTGGAAAATATTCATTTATGACTAATTGTAGCATTTTTATTTTCGCGTGCTAACAAAAGTCTGTCAACCCAATTTGCCTTTGGCGATCTGGCGCCTTCCAGCACTATTCGAACTAATCCGTGTATTTGGTAAAAAATATAAGAACGTAGTACCTCATTGCCCCAGAACTGTCCATGAGTTCTATCACGAATATAACAAAATTCATAAAAGGAAAGTACAATACCTGACATTTATGCAGCGAATCTTAAGCCTCCTTAAACATTGGGGCAAGGAATGAACAAATGCGTTGCATTCTATAGCACTCGCTTGGAAGTTATATGGCCCAAAGTCGGGTCTCTCTCAGAAATAAGTAATTGTATGGCAATTGCATTACTTTTTAAAAAGTAATTTGTAATTGTAATAATCGCACTTTTCACGTGAGTAGTAATTTTAATTGTAGTTAAACTACTTTTGAAGCAAAGTAATTGTAATTGTAGTTGCATTGCATTTTGAAAGTAATTTACCCATATATGCTGAGAAACTCCGGAGATAACAAACATGGAGACAAACACAACATGTTTGCCCTCTTCGCGCGTCTTTCTTCCCCGGTGTTTGCCCAGTGTGATCGTTCGCTTCCAGCTCATTCTTCTTTCGGCTAAAATAAGTTTGAGAAAGTCCGCATTCACACGCATCAAACTGTACAGTGGTTGGCGTCATGTGGCGCATGAAAACGCATATCAAACTTCTTCGTAAAGCCCCTTTACCGCAACAAAGGGCCGTATGCCAGGGAAAAGGCTTATGAAGCTTCAGTCCCCCCCCCCTTTTTTCCGGAAATCCAGCCGACTCCTACTGCACTCCCCCTTCCCCGGCCTCAAAAACAACAAAAAAATATCTTGGAGGCGTTATTGTTTTCGCACTGTCATAGCTCAAACCCAATAATTGGTTTCTTTTCAGATCGCGAAAGCTTTCAACAAGATTGAGGCTGGAGAAACGCACACCTACATACACACCCCGGTGTGCAGTGACACAAAACGGCATTTGCGGTCTCTGACCACTGCACCCCCCCCTCCATCCCCCCCAGGACGCTATGCCTCTGCGCTCAGAGCCATTGAAGACTGGATAAAAATAAGTTGGAAGCCAACCCAGTGCGATTTTTGGCGTGGTTCCGAGATGTTCACTCGTAGCAGTTCCCAATGCTATCATGCATGAACAAAGAAACGTTAGAAATCGTTGGTCCCTGCTACAATAACCAGTCGACAGAGTCAAGTAGCAAGCGCTCCGGGAGCTATTCGTTCTTCATTGTGAAAGAAAGTGTCTCACGGTCATAGCCATTGCGAGAAAGAATTGTACAGTTATAGATGAGATGCGTCTTGCGAGGTCATTCGGTCATCGTGTCCACAAAGGCTGCGCCCGTGGCTGCATTTGTTACGCTCTCTGGTGTTTTTTTCCCTTCGGCTTGAAGGTATTTCTTTTCCGCACCTTTCAGGTGTTACGTTACGATTGGCTGAAGATATGCTTAGACCTAGAAACATACAGTCCGTTTTGTGACACGTTGAGCATGATATGTTTCGCCATGCACAATGCCTCAAAGCAAACTTTTTTTATGTTCAGAAATGTTTGCAGCTTTTTCATTCGACCCTCTGTAGATCTCAGCGATTGGCCTTCCCAGCTGCTTTTAGTGAAAAGCAGACCTCAGAATTTCTGAGAGTGTATATCGTTGCTCCGCCAGTACCATGTCGCGTACCGTGAGCGGACCTTAGACAACCTATGAGACGAGCCTGGAGACAAACGTGCGTTCTTTTTAATATATGGCGTCTCTCAAAACTGCTCGTGTCCCGTGACTGTCCTCGTTCTCTTCTTTCATAGTCACTGGACACGACACCTTCCCTTCTGTGCTCTATTGTCCATAACGTTCCGGTGGTTTAGAAACCCTTCCGCTTCTGGTAACCAACGCGTTGTTGCTTGCAAATGAAGCTGGTGGTCCCTTGTCAGTGACCACGCTCGGTGTCATGTCTTGTGGTGCAGGTTGTAGATGTCTGGTTGTACGGCGTCGCGCCCCGTCATCAGTCTGTATTATGTACGACCGTGGTTCGCTAGCTTGTTGTAACACAACGCCTTGGTGAGCAGCGCCCGCATGCATCCAGACTGCTGATCTAGGTGTCAGTTCGGCTCTGGGTCTCGCCCTATGGCGCTTGTTGTAGTGTCTCGCTTCTTTGGCCTTCACAACCTTGTGACGCTGCCTGTAGCGAGCAGTGTACTTCCAGTTGGGCGTCAGAAGTCGCGGTGATGAAGGAACCGTAGACCTCAGTCTTCTCCCCATCAAAAGTTCCGCTGGCGAATAGCCCTCCTTCCCCGGGGTAGTCCTGTGAGCCAGAAGAGCTTGTGCAGGGTCTTTTGACTTCCTCAGCAAGTTCTTTGCGGTTTGCACTGCTCTCTCCGCCTCGCCATTGCTTTGAGGGTAGTAGGGACTGGACGTCACGTGTCGCACTACCCACTCGTGAGTGAACCTCTTGAATTCGCTCGATGTGAACTGGGGTCCACCATCAGAGCGAATCACCTCCGGGATTCCGAATCGCGCGAATATTTCGCTAAGTGCTCTGATGACGTCTTTTGATGTCGTCTTGTGAATCTGCTTAAGCTCAAAGAACTTGGAAAAATAATCAATAACTACCAAGTAGTTTTTTCCGTCCAACAGGAAGAGATCCATGCCGATTTCTTGCCAGGGACGTTCAGGCAGAGGTGTCTGAAGTATGGGCTCTGTACCTGGTCGGCGGAACTTCTGGCAGGTGGGGCACAGGTTGACGTAGTCGTGCATCTGCTGACTGATGCCTGGCCACCAAACGGAGTCCCTTGCCCTGGCTCGACATCTTACGATGCCCTGGTGTCCGCTGTGCAGGCGTTCGAGAATGTCTTGTCGTAGTACCGGTGGAATGACGAGTCGGTTGTTCCTCATTAGCAGCCCTTGAACAGTGGTGAGTTCCGATGCTACGCTCCCGTACTTCCTGGCTTCTGGTGGTAACATTGTGAGCGCAGGCCATTGGCTTTGACAGTAAAGCATGATACGTGCCGTGGTCGCATCCTTACTCAATTCGGACCTGAGTTTGTCGATTAATTCAGATGACGCGGGCAGGAGCTCGAGTGCTAAAAGTTCGTACTCTTTTACGTATGTCTCCTCCTTGTCTGCCTGACTTGCTTGAGATGCTTGGAGTTTCCGCGATAGTACATCGGCGGTGTGCATCTCCTTTCCTGGTGTGTGCGATATCGTGAAGTCGTACTCCAGGATCCTCATCCGCAAGCGCTGCAGACGTGGCGTCATTTCGTCTAGTCGTTTTGTTGAAAATAGTGGCACCAGCGGCTTGTGGTCCGTTTCAACATGGAACCTCAGTCCTATTAAATACATTCGGAAGTGTTCGCACGCCCATGTGACAGCGAGCGCTTCCTTTTCCACTTGAGCGTACTTTTGCTCTGCTTCCGTCATGGATCGAGAAGCGTAAGCCACTGGAAGTCTGTTGCCATCTTGGCCTTCTTGTAGCAGTACGGATCCAAGTCCGTATGATGATGCATCTGATGAAAGAGTGAGGTGCGCTTGAGGGTTGTAGTAAGCGAGGACTGGAGTCGAACAGAGTTCTGTTTTGATTTGCTGAAAGGCAGTCTCTTGTGGTTCGCCCCAGTACCAACTTGCATCGCTGTGTAGCAAGTCCCTCAGCGGCCTTGTCTTTTGTGCCATCATAGGAAGGAATTTCGCCAAGTGGTTGACCATTCCTAGAAATGATCGCAGCTCCTTCAGGTTCTCGGGTGCTGGCATTTTGATGACAGCTGATGTCTTATCTGGGTCAGCAGCAATGCCTGTGCTGTCCAGGATGTGCCCCAAGAACTTTACTTTGTTCTTTGTGAACTCGCATTTGTTCTTGTTCAGGGTGACTCCTGCATTCTGTAGACGTCGAAGCACCTCCTTGAGGTTCGTGTCATGTTCTTGCCTGCTATGCCCGAACACCAGTATGTCGTCCATGTGACACACCTGACCTGGTATGCCTTCGAGAATTCGGAGCATCTCTTTTGAAAAAATTCAGGTGCCGTGGAAATACCAAACGGCAGACGTTGGAACTGGAAGCGTCCTACGGGCGTGATGAAAGTTGTCAGTTCCCTGGATTCTGGTGCCAAGGGAACCTGCCAGTATCCCGCGTTTGCATCCAGTTTGCTGAATACACGTGCTCCAGCTAGCTTCGCCAAGTTCTCTTCAACTGTGGGCATGATGACGCGTTCCCGGACAATCTGGTTGTTGAGTTCTGCGTAGTCAACACAGATCCTCAGGCTGTCGTCTTTTTTCTTTGCGACTACCATTGGCGCGCACCATTCCGTTGCGTGCTCTACTTTCTGGATCACTCCCATGTCCAGCATTCGCTCTATTTCCTTGCGAACTTTTGGCAGGATCGGGATGGGCACGCGTCGAGGATATGTTATCGCAAAGGGCTTGGCATCTGGATGAAGTGCGATTTTGTATTCCGTCTTCATTGTTCCCAGGCGACCCTCGAGAAGCGACTCGTATTCCTCCGGACAGTGGCTGCCGGTGCTGACCTCGTGCAGTGTAGGAAGCACGTTGAGGGCTTGAATCGCTGGGCGCCCCAATAACGCGCATTGGAGACCTTCAGCAACGAATATTTTCTGCTGGGTCATCTTGTTGTTCCACTGGATGGTCGAGATGAACTGCCCAAGGGTAGAGAGGTGCGATCTTCCGGCTGTGAGGAGTCTCTCGTTGGCGACCGTAAGGGTACCCATGGCGCGCTCATCGTATTCCGTGGCCGGAATCACCGTTACGTCCGCACCGGTGTCGACCTTGAAAGTCAGTGTATTTTGTCCCACTCTGGCTCTTATTGTCCATGGTTGGCCGTTCGTTGAGTGGAGCACCTGTCCCACGAAGAGCTCGTCCACGACGGACTTCTTTTGCCTCCCATGATTGCTTGAGCGTACGTGTGTTGGACGGTCTCTGGTCATGCAAACCGCTTGGAAATGGCCGGTTTTCTTACAACCGTTGCATTTCTTCCCATTTGCGGGACATTGCGCCTTGTTGTGCCTCGATGCGCCGCCGCACCATCTGCAGGACCACGATGTTTCATACGCAGTCTGTTGCTTTGAATGCTCGCGGTGTGCTGGGCTATCACGGGCACTTCGATTGCGAACTTCGTCCACGTCGGTACGCGCTGCCTCGTGACCACGGAGCTCGTGTTGTTGGCGTTTGACTGTTTCGGAGTTGCGAGCTGCTGCAATCGCTCCTTGTAGCGTGAGTTTTGCGTCGAGCTGGAGCTTTTCACTTAATTTCTTGTCTAAGAGACCTACGACTAGCCGGTCCCTGATCAGGTCTTCCCTGAGGCTTCCGTAGTCGCAGGTGTCTGCCATCTTGTGCAAGTCGGTAATAAAAGTCTCCGCTGTCTCGTGAGCCTCTTGTTTCCTCATGTTGAACCTTGCTCTCTCAAAGATGACGTTCGTATGAGGAATAAAATGCGCTTCGAACTTGTCTTTCACTGTTGTGTAGACGTTTAGTTCGTCTGTAGACAACTTCAGTGAGAACAGCACGTCTTCGGCCTCTCGTCCCATTGCGTAGAGAAATGTGTTTACCTGGGTTATTTGGTCTCGTAGATGTAGCCCAGATATGATGCGATAGCGCTCCCATCGTGCTATCCACCTTCTCCAGTCGTTTGGGTCCCTGAAGTCGAGCTTCTCAGGAAGTTCCACGGCAAACGGGTTGAAGAACGGAGTCCCTCCCGGTGGTGCCGTGCTGACCGTGCCATCTCCAGCTTGAGAAGGCCCAGACTGGTTCTGTGCCATCGGAAACCAACCGCAGGCGTCTTCGAGGTCGCGTGGTTGATCACTCAAAAGCTGCCACCATGTCGCGTACCGTGAGCGGACCTTAGACAACCTATGAGACGAGCCTGGAGACAAACGTGCGTTCTTTTTAATATATGGCGTCTCTCAAAACTGCTCGTGTCCCGTGACTGTCCTCGTTCTCTTCTTTCATAGTCACTGGACACGACAGTACCAATACATGGCTCGCGCTGACGTCATGTCAGTGGCCATTGTGATGGCCCAATTGCCGCCGAGCACGTACCTTCTGCGGCACTCATTTCGGAACGTAGAGTTTGTGTTTTCTTGGCAAAGAACACAGGTGGGAATAGCCACCATCATGGCGCGATGACGTCACGTGCAAGCCGTGTGTAGGAGCGTGCGGCCGACGCTGCAGAGCTAATTAATGGGACCAATCAAGCATGCGTCAAAGCGCGATTCGCTAGGCCTTTTCCGTTTGTGATTGGTCCAGCGATGATATAACACGTACAGAAACATGAAGATACTCAGCTCGTAGCGTCGGCTCCGTCTGGACTTAATTAGAGGTGAAACGAAGTACAGCCTCACCAAGGGGGCGGCAGAAACTCAAAGAAAAGCAAAAAGGAAAACAAAACAAAAAAACAATCTGCACGCAGTTTGTAAATATAAACGAAGAAGAAACACACGGTCAAAGGTAAAAAAGCTTCTTCTGCAGACTCAGAAGACAGATGGCGCGGTGGCAGCACGCAGCCATGCGTGGATGGTCCGGCACCTGCTCGACTTCCCGTGGTTCTACGCGGGGCCGCCGCGTCGTCGTCGCCGTCCTATTTCGGGTCCAGGTCGACAGGTGGTCTCTTCCAGTTGGTCGAAGGTCGCGACGACCACGACGCGGGGGAGAGGGAGCGAGAAAGAAGCGTCTGTCAGCCTGTTCGTCCCCTGCTCAAAATAAGAACAACTCACGAAAACGAAAGCGACGACGCGGAGTCTGTCTTTCCGTAGCGATCGTCGACGCAGGTCGCCGGCAATTTTGTTTCTCGTTTAGTTCTCGTACCCTCGTCTGCAGGCGGAGGCTCGCGTTACTACTATATATACCTATATAAAATTGGTACATTTAGGGTCTTCCACAGGGCTTCGCGTAGAAAAGCGCATTGCCCGCCGCCATCAGGAGGCTGCTGGGGCTTTCTGCGACAGCCTTTTCTTTTTAGCAGGATGTTGCGCAACACTTGCGGTTCGTGTATGGGCTCGAGAGTAGTAATGAGTTAATACGCTCCATACTAACCGGTGAACGTACGCGTGCTATTTTCAAACGTACGTAATATTAATCGGTTAGTCGGTACACTTTTTTCGGCGTGTGTACAGACATTGAAGTGTCACGCAACTCGGTTAACTGCCCTAAAGCCAAAGCGGAATCGGTGACAGACATCATGGTTTTTGACTTTGGAAGTGACGTCACGAAGGCTGCGTACGTCTCTTTCTGGCTAAATTTAGCGACAAAGCTTTCGTTCGAGCTTCGATTTAATCCCAAAAACCAAACGGAGACGGATTCTCCGTCCATAAAACTCAAAATGAAACCTAAAAAAGAAGAAAGCTTTAAGATTTTTTAAGATTCAGTAAATAAAATACTTTTTCTCTTCCTTAAGTTTAGAGTTGCGTCTCAAACGATGACTATCTATCACCACGCACGAACGCCCGCGCGCTATGCAGACGATCGCTTTGCCACCTGACCCAGATAGGAAAACGAAAGAACAAGCAAACGCTATGCGCGGTATCATCGCGCGAGACATGTATAAAAAGGAACAAAATGACAAATGCCCTTTAAAGGAAAGAGGAGAACATATAACCTAAGACGTAGTAGCAGCCTTGCGAATGATTTATCTTAAAATGTTCAGAGACAAAAGAGACGATTTGGGGACCGACTTCGTCGCTGTAACTGAAAAACGATCGACAGGTTCGTGTTCTTATGGCTCACGCTCGCCTTGCCTGCTTCGCTTTGTCGCGGGGGTGGGGCTGGACGAGAAATGATCGTAAACCACCGGACCGTTTCACAAAGGGATAAATTATTTTTCAACTTCTTCCTCCAAAGCAATTCTTCCTCAGCTCAAAAGCGAAACGAGAAATTTCGTCGTCGTGACGTGGTATTTCACCAGGTGCGCTGGATTCGAGCTTCCACCGTGCTTTTTAAGCACGGTGAAGCCCAATATTAAATATGTATTTTAAGCACACTACGGAACTTGTCATTCGCATAGCGATGACAAATGTAAATCGAAGTATGGGAATGTTTTCATCAGTTTCTTGCCCTTGGTACCGCCAGCGGCGAGGTGATCAGTCATACCATGGTACCGTTAATAATCGCCTTTCGTGCACTAGCAATCTTTGTACACCGGAAGTCGTGCTTGCGCCGAGACACCGCACCGTAGGTGCCGCTGGCCTAAAACGCCACTAAAACAAAAACACCAAACACAATATATATATATATATATTTTTTTTTTGGGGAAGAGGATTATTTTAGCCATGGAAAGTTTAATTTAAATCATGATAGCAAAATTCGAGCATGATTTAAACCCTCGTGAATTTATATCAGATGTGTCGAACCGAAATTTTTATCAGTTCGGTTCGGGTTCGGGTTCACGGCTTTCGGTTCCGGTTCAGGAGCAAAATCACGGTTCAAACCAGGTTCGAATCGGTTTGAACCGCTTAATTGAAACTGTATTTTCAACGTTGTTCTGGCAATAGACACTATTTACGCCGTGAAACGATTAACTGATAGAGTTTTTGTCTATCGTGCATACAGTCCACTTTTATTTTAAGGTACCAAAATTTGAACTCGTTATTAATTTCGACACAACATGTAAAGAAAATCTACATGTAACATACAAAACGTCGTGTTTATAGGACTCAACATCCCTTTGTTTACCGGAGTCCCATATATTTTACCCGAATCAAAATGTAGTCGCGAAGTGTGGTAGGCCGCCTAAAATACCCGTGATTGGTACAACTTTGCGTCGCAGTACTAAAAGTTAAATCGTAGCTATGCTCTGGAACTAAGGAATGAATTACGAGTGCATAAAATCATGAAATAGACACAACGCTCGCCATATATATCGTGAAATGCAGTTTACAAAATACAGCTTCACAATGTATATAACGACGACGCAACTGAGCTAGAAACAATATTATTTTCAATATGTCACGAAACTTTTAGCACAAGCACTTTCAGTCTACACCTTTATATAAACGCTGAGCGGCCATCACAACGCTTGTTTTTCTAACCAACATTGTTGACACTCAGCAGTGTGATGCAGGCGACTAATCATGCAGGTAGGACTGATCGAAATTGTTCACTCTAATTTATAAGCACCTTCGTACTCAGGATCGAATCTGACGTAAATAGCGCTTACCAGTGAACATTTTCTTATACAGAATAAACTGGCATTGCCTGGCTGTTGAGGTTCGTTCTTGAGAAGAGGCCGGTCAATTCGATTTTGCAAATAAGCATCATCATTGCTACTTCATAACTTTTTGGTAACTAAAACAAAGTAGTATTTCAAGCTCTACTCAACACGGCAGCTACGTAATTGGACGCTTTCTGACGGTTTGCGGCATAATCGGCGTAGTTCCGACACGAGCTCTCTGTGTATTTGTTTTTGTCCAGCACACAGACACACAAAAACTTCTGTTCTCCACGATAAAGAGGCAACAACAGACTTCTATATGTTTGAGAATTTATCTATGTGTAAGGAACAAATAGGTATTTAAATTAGCTTCAAAATCAGAAATTTGTTTAGAGCTCTCCCAAATCACTTACAACGGCATATCGAATCTTGCAGATGCATTTAGAGTGACCTTTACTTATGATTTATAGTGTTTAGGGGTTCCTTTAGTTATGATATATATGCTTGTTGCTTGTTTAACATTGTTTATACCAACCATGTAATTGTTTTTCTCCTCCACTTGACCCAATTGTATCAAACTTTGTACCATCGCTTCCTCCTACGTAATATGCCCGTAAGGCCCTTTAGGGTATATAAATAAATATGATGTATATCTTTAAGGTGGTCAGCCCTTTATGTTGTTTAAAGCCTCGGTAATTAAATATATCTTTATCATCGTCAATAAATTTGACTTTATGAAGTTCATATGATCTCTTCAGACCGACGAAGGAGATACGATAGTTGAAAATACGCCAGATGTTGAGCCAATCTGCGGAAACATAACGTTTTGTTCGCTGTTTCGCAGTGTGAAACACCGGGTCGCAGGTATGCCCCTCCCCCCCCCACCCCTCCCTAAAAAAAAAAAAAAAGATTTGGTGTTTTTATGATAAGTTGGGAAGGTAAATACACAAATGTGCTGAGAGATAATAAATTGCATTTTTCCCAAATAAATCCTTACTTCATGATTCTTCAAAAGAAATGCATTAGATGCATGCAATATGATATTCCAAATTATACATATATAGTACGACGGACGGTCGACGATTCTTCTATAAATCACATTTTGGCATCAGCTTGCGTGAGCTCGAAACTTCGCGAAATACTGCCTCTGGCGCGCAATTGTTTGGGCTCGCCTTACAACCTGTGCTTTATCAGTCATGCGCTCTAACCTTTCGTTAGGCTGCCGTATATCATCGCGAGACTGCTATAAATACTGTACAACTTTACAATTTATACGTCTGTTGCTAATGTTGCGAACATCGCATTTCACCAGAATGCTGGTCAGAATGCTGAACTGTTTAACATGTTTGCACGTGACCCGTCATCGCACTATATGCTGGTGGTCATTGCGATCTCTTGCTGAGAAAATTAAATGTAGTGGTACAAAAGGCACGCTGCAGGAACGTTACGCACACAGTGCAAGCCATGTATTCGAGGGCACAAATTCTTCCTGGTGCATTGTCGTGAGGAACGGCGCGAGCGTCTTGCACGACAAAACACGCTTTCTGGCAAGAGTGTTTTTGCAAACAAAGTCGTTTCCGGGGCACGCTTTTCTGGTACTGATGCGGGGCAGAGGAGCGCTTAGTACACAGTATGTTTTAACCCCCCCCCCCCCACCCACCCACACACACACACACACACACACACTTTTCGTGTACTCCTCCATAGAATACTATTTATTCCTGAGGACTTCCTCCTCCGTTTGGGGGTGTTCATTCGACAATCATACATTGTGCAGGGATTTCCCTAGACCCCCTGCGGAGGTATGGACCGCCTAGTTTTCCTGGACCTCTGCAATCTAAAAAAAAGGAAAAAAATAAAATTCTTTTTCAGATTAGTAAAAACACCACACTCTCAGGTGTATATATAGAAAAAAGGAAACATACATTACGGGTATGAGCATTTGGTTAATAGACGTCTGTAATTTAGCTAGTGGACTAAAAAAGAAACAGTTTTATATTCTCCTCGCCCCCCCCCCAGCCATTGGGACCCCCCCTTGATTAGAATCCTGGGGAAACCCCTGTATTTGTGTCACTTGTTAACAGTAATCCCCATTGCGTTTATTTTGCATAAAAGAACTGTAAAGTTTAAACAAAATATGGAGGTGGTCGAAGCTTGGGGAACATGAGAACGACACTCTTGTGAGACTTAGCGGCTGCCAACGTTGGGCTGTCCCTCTGAGGCCACTAGGATATTTCTTTTCAGGTATTCCCTCCCGTACATACTTGTAGTTCTATCTGACGGCGGATTAATAAGTCAAATTTAGTCCTTTCAATTCTTCTATTCTCGGGGACAACTTTCCGAGGCAGTTCAGCAACAACGAAAACATGTCTGGGTGTCTCAATGATGTGTATACATCAAAAAGCGGTCGTGCAACATTTTTTGTACTTTTGGTAAGTATCGCTAAAAGTAATTTCTGCCGCTTATTACGTGCAAAAACATCCATTAGATTTCCCCTCCGTGCAATGGCAGACGCAGAAAAAATAAAGGAAAGAAACAGCTTTCCCTCGTCAACTCACAATTAAGAACAAGTCACGTGATCTGAGACTATATATCGTCAGTGTTTATCCTAATCATACGCTGGGGTTGACAATGCATGGAGCATAGGCTGAGCTTCAGATATTGTTAGAGTTTGGGGTATCAACATCTTTAATTGAACACGAGCCGTTACCCGAATGTTTGGCGATGCTGATTGTCACTGAACCTGAGCACTCGAGTGTGGGCCACGAAAATCGCGTACGTCACGGTGTTACGTGACTCGGTGCGAAATCGTGAGGTCATGTTACGCCACGGTGTCAACAACGCTAATAAATCTAGTAACGTTCTCAATTTAAACCGACTTGACGCAGTGAGTCACGTGACATTACTTGACAGCATGATCTTGACACCATGACGTCACGTGACCACGTGGTTAATCATAGCACCAATACACAAGCACCACGAAAACTCGCAATTTGTCATACATTGCAATTGACGATTTGATCAATACACAAAAATACAGCTGCCAATTCTTTTTTCCAAATGTTCATTTTGTAATACTAACAAAAAGCTAAAAAAGTTAACTGTTTTGAATCGGTTAGCTTTATTTTTTTTCCGGTTCAGTTCCAAGATGGCGGCGAAGATTTCGGTCAGTTCCAATCGGCTAAAAATAACGGTTCGGTCAGTTCCGGTTCGGCTAAAAATAACGGTTCGTTCTGGTTCAACACCCTGATTTATATCATTTTGGTTTGTATTCCCTACCTTGAACCCCACCCCTCTTTTGCGGAGAAAACCTAGTTCCAAGGGGCAGAAAGAAACTCAATTTCAAAGCATGTGAAATATGTTTATGAGGAAATTCCTACGATTCGATAGAACAGCTGGAAAGCATCTTAAAGGTCTCACCTCATATGATTCGGAGGAGGCCGATCTTTAAAACCCGAGTTGACTGCCACATATTTTTTCCGGTCGACAAACTGGGAAGGACAGAACATGACAGAAAGAAAGGACGGTGGCGCCTTCAAAAATCTGCGGGCACTTTCCAATTCACCAGTATTCTTAATTTGTTTGATTGCAATCTTTGTCTGTTGTTTGTAAAAAGGTCAAAAAGCGGCTTTTTTTTCTACTTACTCCCACTTTTTGCCGCAAAATACAAAAAAAAAGGAGTGGGTAATTTTGCGAAAGCTGCATGGCGCTGCCTACAAGATGCTTCACTTCTCGCCTGCCGCCCTTCTCTTTTTTATGATAACCTGGCTGTCCCCCTATGTTGGAGGCTATGATTAAACACTTGCGTACCAGAAGAATACAACGATTAGATAATGGATGCTTTTTCTTGTTTGTACACGCGCCACTGAGTGCCGTCTTTATGCGGACAAGGTGCATTACTAGAAAACTAAGTAAGTAATATTTTAGGCCGGGAAATCCAAGTATGCGGATAAACGAAGCGCATACGACACGCTCGAACGTTTCTATATTATCGCCAGCAAAAATGAAATAAAAATAAATAAATAAATGAAAAAAAGAGCACACCGAGACTTCAACTACTGTTAAACTAAGATTTTATTTACAGTTAGAAAGTCACACGCTGGTAACACCACGTCACTTGTCAATAGATGCACACCCGTGCGGGAACTACGAGACATTCGGACACAAACTTCGGCTTATGGTACACGAAACGAATCCGGCGGTCAACCCAAGTTGCTCACGTGACTCGGCCCCCAAAAACTACGAGGCTCCGTCGACAAGTGGCCACATTTCGGGTTTTTATGTGTTCGCAAACTGGGAGGCGAGAGGGTATAGCCGCTGATCACGTGCTAACCGATACCGACCTTCCATATGCTATGACAGTTTACCATCATAGTATATTATGATATGATACCATGATATGATAGTGACATCAACGACAACAGGGTCTGAGCGGGACACTTTTGTCCTCGATAGACCCTTTTCAAAAATCCCGCCAGGCATCACTGATGGTCGCCATTTCTTGGGCTTAGACTTCAGGCTAGGTGGCGCAAGCTACCGCCCGTTACAAAGCGTATAGCCATTAACATCCATCCATGGGCACGAAGCGCGTGATTGGACCACGAGTCCTCGCCGAGCGCTGACGTAGCCCTCCGCGTCCAATACGTGCCGAGATCACGTGCCCAAACAATGGCGGACCCGAATGATCGGCGCAGCCGCCACTAGGTGGCGCGCGGAATTTTGAAAAGGGCCTATTATTGATATGGTTTATAGACAGCTACACACGTCCCAAAAAGGAGAGAAGAAAAATCGAAAAAGCAAGCTCCAAAAAACTCAGTCAAGAGTCGACATGGACCAAATGATATGTCTTTCGATTTCTTGGCGGCGCGGAAGTGCTTTCGCACTGCGGCGAGGGGGAAGGGGGGGGGGGGCACTGCAGCAACTAACTGCAACCGTAATAATAATAATAATCACAATAATAATGATAACAACAACAGCAACAACAAGGAAACGTCACACCCTCATAACGTGCCAAAAACAAAGAAAAAGGAGTGCACAAGCGAAGGCTAAGGTGGTTGAACGGTAATTCAGATTATGAATAGCACAGAGTACGTCAGTTCAGAGTAGTGACACCAATTAAAAACGAGCAAATCTTAAGGAACATCCCCAACTTTCTTGGACATCCCTAACTTTCTTGGACTCTCTCGGCAGCTTCGCTGCTACATGCACTAAAATGAGAATTTCAACTGAACAACGAACATTGCAATGGTCCCCGGGAATATTTTAGATGACAATCATAAAATATCAATAAGCAGTAATTAAATGTTTGGACCACGTATAGTTTTTATTCCACAAATCTACAAAACATTTTTTTTTGGCATGGAATTTGATAGGTTGCATTAACAAAATTGTCATTTCTGCTTTTCTTGTAAAAAGATTGTAAAGTTCCCGAGGACTGTAATTGCCTATGTATCATAAAACACATATCAATTAGAATTTTGATCTTTCCTTGAAACCTTTTTATTCCAAGGAGTGTCCCAGAAAGTTGACCATGTGGGCACTTAGTACCATGTCTGTAATTGAGTTATAGCATAAAATAACTTAGTGAACTAAGACGCAACTTTTACGGAGAGAACTTCCAAAGAGAAGCTGCAGTGCTTAGATGTCACGTTCAGAGCTCAGCATGCAACAAACCAAGCAACCTCGGTTGTGAAGGACACACTAAGACGCAAGACACACTTCATGTGCAACAAACTGTGCATCGTCCCACACCGTCTTTCAGCGTTGGCAGCGGAGGGTCAGCCCTACGGTCCTACACAGCAAACCATGTTTCCGACATTGCACAAAGGCCTGTGCAAAGAAAAACAACAACAAAAAAATGCAGGAGACGATGGTACAAGGCGTGCTAGAGGGCACAACAGCTTTGGTTGGTGGAAGACAGGAAAATGCCAGACCGATTTGCACCCTGGGGATACAAGAGTCCAGTTTAACCGTTCCGTAGCACAACGACACCACGGCACAGAACGTTGCATTGTCACATCATTTCACGAGGACCACTACCACGACACATCTCCAGAAACTCTCTCGTCAGAAGTAACGTTCGTCACGCCGACACACTTCATTCCCACTGATGGCCGCAGGGTACCGTCCAATGCCCGACCAGCAGCCATTATCGACACTGCCGTTGTGCCAATGTGAGTCTTTGAAGGCGTGCACCTTGCAATCACTGGAGCCTCAAGCTCGCAGCATTCGGTACGATCACGACGACGGCACTCGGTACACATTGTCTATTTGGCGATTTCACGTATACAATGGAGTAATGTGCATCCCTGAAGTTGCATTTCACACTTGAAGTAGCTAATAGTCGTTTGTGGGCTTGTGGGAAAGATGAGGCACAATAGGAACTAGCTAGGTGCATCATCAGACCTTTTTAGGCATAAGCTGCAAGGATATTTGTCTTCTGCAGCTCCTTTGTCAGCTGAGGTTTTTTGGAAACTAATTCTCTGTTTTGTACACTGACGTCAGCTAGCTTTTGATCCAGGTTTCCTTTTAACTGCTAGGTAATTTCTCTCCATAGTCTCCCAACTATCCAAGTGTAAAATACAGATTATCATTCAAAGCAATGTCACGAAAAACATCTACTCTTTCGTGTCGTAAGATTACGCTCCCTCATCGATGAATATGTGTCGTTTTCAGCTAGTTCACTCACTCAAATCAGTCATTCGCTAACCCTTCTAAATGAATGAGGGGTCGCACGGATTGAGCTTCTTGAAGCAGCACACATCATCCCTATGATCACAGTTCGCTCTCAGACGCACTGTTCAAATAACAAGGAGATCACTCGCATTTAGGTGATGCGATTGGGCTCCTGTCGCCTCCCTCCAACAACAGCTTGCCACTCACCCCAGCTGCACTACAATAAAGACTGCACACTTGAAACCCTTCAGCTCATTTCAAGCATCTCTCAAAGTTCGCACAGTTTCAGGCATGAGCAAATGAGCTGACCATAGACACTGTGACGTGACCTTTGAATTAAACACCTCAGGTGAAGATCGGTCTACTTGCAGCTAGAACTGGTCTTAGCTGGACCCAGCTGGATTGTCTCATTTTCAGCTGGACGTCCAGCTAGGACCAGTTCCATGATCCAGCTCCAGCTAGACTGACTTTCACCTTTGACGTCTTTAGTCACCTCTGCAGTCAGGGTCCTTGGGGGGCACAGCTAAAATGTCGAGTCCTCCTTGTAGCAGGACTTGAAGCTGCTCTTGTAGTGATGGCGAGTGCCGTCGTACTGTTCGTAAACACACATTGTGGAAGTCACCGTAGCCGTCTCCAAGCCACAGTCAGAGTCACGGCCGTAGCCATTTTCAGTCACGTCCTAGCCACAGAGCCAGTCTCAGACAAAGCAGCACAGCTTCTTCCACCCCGTCTTCTTTCCCTTGTTGGCGGTCCTCCGGTCGAGGGAGAAGGCCCTCCTTCGGGGAAAGGGCACGAGCCCGTTGGTCAGCAAGCCCATGCTGCTGCTGCTACTGCTGCCGGGAGAAGGCCGTGCCGAACACGTCTGGGGGCGACTGCCCACCAGGCCGGAGTTGTGGGACCGGAGGGCTGCCACGATGGCCGTGTCGAACACCTCCTTGAGATTCTTCTGGGTGAGCGCCGAGCACTCCACGTAGGCCAGGGCCCCGTGCCGGTGGGCCGCCTGCTTGGCGCTCTGCTCTGGCACCGGCTGCTCCCCATAGCGTGCCAGTTCGATCAGCACCTGGAGTCGGAGAGGCAAAAGGTCTTCAGACAAGTGCTCCGACACGCCGGGGGTAGTTGTGTACCGAACACCAATGGTGGTTTGTTGCGTGGTCAACCTTTCTGATCTCTACTGTTGTGCAACGTGTGACTCACTCCCCCCTCAAAAAAACAAAAAAACAATACTGAGTTGTTTTTTTTTTCCACAATAAAGCATGCATTGCCAAACACTCAGCCTCTGCCCAAATGCGCGCTAGCGATCCGAGCCAGGTGCTAAAGTTTCAGAACTAACCGTTATCACATTAAAACACTATAAGTGATTTTCTGAAATTTTCTAGGGGAAAATGAGATCCGTTCTTGGTAACTTGGGCCATTCAGCTCTATGTATGCAAGGGCCGCCATTTTCCCATTAAAAATTTCAGAACAATCACCAACTTTTTAATGAAATAACAGTTAGTTTTGAAACTTTGGCATCTGGTCTGATTGCTAGCGCTACATTTGGGCGGAGAATGAGAGTTCGACAATGCATAATTTATTTATGCAATAAAAGTTATTTTGTTGTTGTTGGAGAGGGCGGGGAGAGGGGGGTGGGGTGCGGCTACCTTGTTCAATTTGTGCTACAGGGTTACTGGATGAGGGTTCCAGTAACCCAACAGAATGATGGGTTACTGTTCTGCAAGCTGGTTATCGATTGATGTTTCTTACAGAATATTGTGAAAATTTACTTGAGGCTAATCTCTTTTTTTTATAATAAATGTACACCCAAAGAGTTAATAACTCCACATAGATGTGAACTCTTCTCATTTCGGGGGCTCTATCCTAATGTGTAAAAGCTGCAGAATCTGAACGGGTGTTTTGTACGAAAGGCATATGAATGAGTCATTGAATAGAACCACTGCTTAACAAGCTGACAATAGCATAGCTTAGAAAATAAACCGAGAATGTTGGATGAAAAAATTTGATTTGATTTGATTTGATTAAAGGTGGAGTAGCTACCTTGATTGCCCGAATGTACTTGCATAAACCAGTGCTGACGACGAAAACGAAAATTTCCTGAAACAACTTAGGCCTGATACAGTGGCACAGCCAGGGGGGAAGCTTATGGTGCTTCAGCAACCCCCCAGAATCCAGACGACCCTATAATATGCACATGCATTTTGATCCTCTCCGCACCCCAAGTCATAAATATCCCAGCCATCTCAACCAACCCCCCCTTCCCCCACTCCTTTCCCCGCAAAAATTCCTGGCTATGCCACTGGCCTGATATGCAATAAAATTCATCTCGACTTAACAATCTTTATTGTGGCACTGTATTATTGCCACGATAGGCACGTCTTGTTTCTCCAACAGACACAACACAGACAACAGCTACAAAGTTTCTAGCGAACTTGGTTACAGGCTTTAGTTGAGTTAGCTGGTATATATTGCTGAAGGGTCAGCTTGAACATACAGAATTTTTAGATAAATTTCGGCGGCCGGTAACATTAAATTTATTAATTTCCTCGCATAAATTTTCGTTACGTAACTATAGTTATTTAGTCTATTTGTTAACAGCCTCTGAAGACGACGATTACGCACATGAAGAAGTGTACCAAAGCAAGGTAGTAAGTCGGCCATTTTGTCCTGTTCCGTCCTTTCTTCGTTTGTTTCTGCAAGTTTGACCCTTCAGCTTTCTAGCGAAGTTGGCAAGAAAGTCTGCAAGGCAAGAGGGAGGGGCCCACCTTGACGTCCGAGCGGAGGTCGCACTGCGTGCCCACCAGGACAAAGGGTGCTTCGGGGCAGTGCCTCCTCAGCTCGGGCAGCCACTTCTGCGAGGCGTTGTAGAACGAGGTGGGGCACACCACCGAGAAGCAGAGCAGGAACACCGCCGTGTTGGGGTAGCACAGGGGCCGCAGCGAGTCAAAGTCGTCCTGCAACACAAGCACGCATCCCCATGTCACACAAGAAAGACGGTTTCGTGTACTTCATCGGACGCTTGGTGCATTAGCACCAAATCAGTCAGTTTGTATTCATGTGCAGCATACCGCACCCCCTCCCTCCCCAAAAAATAAATAAAAACAATTAGTGTTTTCTTTAGTCGCAAAAATAAACTATACATCACTGTGCTCATTCAACGCTCAGATACTAGCAGTCCATACCAGATGCAAAGGTTTCAATGCTAAGCGTTAACTCATTCGAAGGTTATAAGAGATGTTGTGAAGATTTAAAGCCGGAAAATGGGGCCTGTTTTCAGCAACTGGCGCCATTGGGCTACACACGTATTCGAGAGTCCTGTCGGTTGCCATTCTCCCATTAAAAACTTCGAAAATCGCTTACAACTTTTTAATGAGATAATGTTTCGTTCTGAAACATTGGCATATGGTTTGCATAGCTAGCGCTACATTTGGGCAGAGAACGATGCGCATTTATGTAATCTATGAAAGAAAAAAAAAACTGCAGTTTCATTTTTTTTAGGGTATCTTGTAGTTTATTTTTACACCACTCCAGCATTTACATACGATGTATTGGACACCTGGTGTGCTAGCAAAATCAGTGAATTTATGATATTTGGGAAGCACTCTATAACTGATTTCGTTGTGCAGTGCAATAGTATACTAAAAGGCCGCAACGTTTGTATGATACATACTGCCATTTTTATTTCATGGCATAAGCTGCACACACACACACAAAAAAAAAGCCAAATGCATTTCTTTTTTTTTTGGCACGCGGGATTGGTGGTTGTGAAAGCTCCCGCTGCACAACTCCAGCGAGGGGTGGGGTTCAAAACCCCCATTCCTGCTCGTTTCGATCTGGATGAGCATCGTTCCGTCGTGCACCAACCACCACAGCTTGATGCTTGTGGAAGACCCTAGTATAGCAGTCGTCGTACTGCAGTGGCTAAATTACTTATCTACAGCTGATAGACCAGATTGGGGCTGGCTGATTTCCTGTTGTCTAAACAAACGCACAATAAAATAAAGAAAATAAAGAGGGCACCAAGTACCCTGAGCACATTCGAGAGATACTAAATGTATCATATAAATTAAATATCGTGCAGCGTGAATGAAAGGACGTTGTATTAGTATAGTTTCACACGTACGGACCATAATGATTCAAATAAAATAACTGTCGCTGTTCGAGGTCAGTGCTACGGGAACGACGCCAGGCACGGTTAAAGGGCAACTCCGCTCAATCTAAAGCCTAGTGCTTACATGTGATTCCATTGCACAAAGTACTACTCAACAGCTCTACGTCTTCGGATTCGCGAAATGTTGAATATTATTTGTGTAATCTTAATTTAAACATCAGCCGATACCGAAACCGAAACTTCGGTTGCGTCAGGCAACATTGGTCTCGTGTCCTCAGAGTCATGGCCACGTCACGTCGAACCACGTGGTCTTGTGACGTTCGTAGGCGCGAGGTACAGGACACGCGACGCGGGTAGGTCGCTTCGCATGGCGAGGATGGTGATGGCCCGGGGAGAGGGGGAAGGGGAGAACACGAAAGAGGAGAGGGGGAGCGGAGAAACCGGACATGCGATAAACGCGCAGGGCAGCGCAAACTAGCGCATCCGCGTTACGGTGATCACGTGGACGCCGTAGAGCCAACACCGGGAGGAGAAACTCATGACGTCATCGTTCAATTTCGCTCCGAGAAGTAAACAACCAAAACGTGAGAATGACGTAGTCATGCCTTTGGCGTAGTGGTTCAACGTTGGCCGCTCCAACCCCGTCGCATTGACTGCGCTGACGATTGCGCCTCACGTCGCACGCTAGAGTTGGCAGATTTCGGCGACTTGGCTCGTTTGAAAGTTTGCTGGCCAGTTTATTAAATATATAGACGGAATTAGATCGTAATATTTGACATGGGGTCTTCCTATATGATACTGAAGAGGGCTGCATAGTTTTCTAAATATCAAAAATGAAGCGGAGTTGCCCTTAAAGTCCCTAGATAAGAGCTTCCTACAAGCATCTGCATTCTTTGAAGCGCCGACTGCGTGACGGTGCAGGCTTTAGAAAACGAATGGCGGCGCACAGCAGAAGACTGAACTGAAAGACGCCATTTTGTTCCAGCGGAATGCGCTTCGCCATTTGTATTGGTTGTCGTTACTCGTAAAAAGAAGCATACCGAGGGACTTTAGGCATGGTCAGTGAGCCGCGACACAGATGACAGACACGCGAAGGGGGACACCGCGCCACGACGTCACGTGCTTAGTCATTCCGGGGAGGGGATCTACGCCTGTGTAGAGATAATCAAGAGCACGCCGAAAACGCGCCGATTGGACGAGACGACCTGTCTCACCGAGCGAGCGCTCAAACGTAATATCTAAAAAAGAAAATACAAATACACAGTTTTTTCTTAATCTGACGGAGTGGTAGAAGTCACGTGCTCGTTGGACCAGTCACATCTCGATCTTTCGTCAGGTGATCGCGCTCCCTCCCATACCCACGCGCAAGAGAGAGAGAGAGGTCAGGTGATGAAAGGAAGGCTCGCCAACTGGTCAGGCGAGCGGGTAGCTCCTACCCGCACTACCAGCTTAGGGGTAAGCCTAGTAGAACCTTCGCGGGGTCTTAGCCGGTTATTAATCGTAGCTGGAAGGTGGCCGAGACGTGCAGATCCCTTTCTTTGGCTGGTAATCAGCGGGGCGCTGATTAGAAGCCGCTGTGCGTGGCACCAAGCGTCCTCCTGACTTTTCGGCCCATTTAAAGAGAGAAGGAGGAGGAAGAGGAGGAGGAAAAGTGGGGGGGGGGGAGGGTTACGCGCACTTTGTATTAGGACCTGGGTTCTAGTCGCGCGTTTACAGTCCTTTGACGGGCCAAGCTAGTATAAATAAATTAGTAGGACGAGTAACAGGCTGTAGTTGAGCTTGTTGGTGCATAATACTAAAAAAGCCAGCTGAACTTAGGAAAATAGAATACAGAGAGAGAGAAAGAGACAGGCATACCGCTGGACTACCAACTGTGGTTTAATACTTCCTCCTCTTTCTGAACCTTGACTTTGTGCTTTTTCTTTTCGCTTTTTTTGTTTTGTTTTAAAACACACATAAAACACCGCTTATATCCGAAACCTAACTAAACTAAAATTTGAATCACCCGCACTTCACCGGGTCATAAAACACCGCAAATATTGTTTTTCTTTGGTATTGAGCTTGATTGAAGGCTCGCTGACGCACGTGGCTTCGTTTTCCTCGATGGCCAAGGTCTCGAGCATCTCTCGTGCATACTGGTTCTTGTGTTTTGCGATGATGGTAACGCTGTTGAACTCTGCACTGCACGCACAGTTGCGGCAATGTGCCGGTAGATGACCTGCCTTTGTGCCTTTTAACGATGCTGCGTGTTCTCTTGTCCTGTCGTTGAGGCATCTACCAGTTTGGCCAATATAGCACTTGCCACACGATAAGCCTGGCAGTTCGATGACGGAGCCCCAGAGTGCCCGGTCGCAGATTAGAGCGCGAGGATCTGGTAGCAGAGAGCATTTCTCGGGGAAGCTGGTAGTCAGCGCACAGCTTTTGCAGCGGCAAGGACCCGAAACATGGTTCTCGAACCCGACGAGAAAAGAAGCGGTGGCGCGAGGACAGTTCACGCGGAAGTAGAAACACAGAAAATACACGCGCGACAGACACACACAGCTCTCTTCATGTGTGTATCTGTCCCTCGTATATTTCCTCTGTGTTTTTATCCTTTCCGTGTGAACTGTACTCCATCCAACGCGCTCTGCTAAGTGGGCCCGAGGAACGCGAGTGAGCACGGGCGAAGATTCCATCGCTCGGGAGAAGTGTGTTTCGGCGTCTCGCCGCAACGGGGCGCCCCTTACATGACTCTTGTCAACCCTTGTATGGTGCACCTACATGTCTGTCTGTCTGAGGGTGAAGACATCCATTGTTGCACTGAATGTGTCAGCGCGTGACGCTCTCGCGCACTCGGTGCGTGACCTGGACGCTAAAATGGCGTCTATGCATTAGCCAAAGCTACGCACTCGATCTGAGTGACGCCGGATTGCGCGCACTTCAAAATTCATAAAAAAAACGATTGGGCGTGAAAATGGCTGAGATGTCACCACCAAGCAAAAGCGCGCGCTTGTAGGTTGAGGCACTCTAGACTCTTCTCTGCCGCTCTACCTTTTCCCTTCCGGCCGCCGCGTCACGTGACGACCTAGGCTATGTACCAACACATCGCAGACAACAAGGCCGGAGCGCTGGGTTGCTTACGTCACAAGCCGGAGGCCAACGCGCGGGGGTTGGGGGCACGACGTGTCGAGTCGGCGTTCGGCTGGCGCCGTGTCCTCCTCACTGATTGGACACGAGGGCCAGCCGAACACGCTGACGCAGCACCCGTGACCAATAAGCGCTGGCCTCCGATAGATCCCGCCGCGAACTCCAGCGCCACGATTGGTCGTTTTCCCCTCCCACTCGCCTCCTCTCCAGTGTTCACTCTGCTAAAGTGGAAAGAGCGGAGGGCCTTGTGAGAAGTAACTTAAAACTCAAAATTCGAAAGAAAAAAAAAAGTTGGCGACATCTGTACATATATAATTGCGAGGCACATCTTAAGTGGAATCTATCTCCGTGTATATAGCACATTATCTGCGTATAAAGATAAAGAGAACGAGGCACACCTCATCAAATGGGCACAAACGAGGCTTCGAGGAGCAAAACCGACGGACGAGTGCACCCTTGGCGACGATCGACCCAGATTCGCGTGCAGTGTGCGTGAGGGAGTGGAGGGGAAGGGGGGGGGGGACCCACACGGCCTACGGACAGGTGTCGACCGTGAGACAACGCGACCTCCTCCGAAATCCAGGAAAACTCTAGGTCCACAATTACCCTCGCCGTCTTTTTTTATTTTTGTTTTTTGTTGGAGACCTTTTTCCGCGGCTCTACCTTGTCCTTACGTCCACACTTTCAGTGCTAGATCCATGTTCGCTGTCGCATTCGGTAGTATATGTCGCCTTTTTATTGCAAGTAGCGTACGGTCTACCCTAAAAGCCGGCTCAGGCTTCTAAAGGGTTTAAAGCGCCGAAAAAAACACGGACAGGGACACGAAGAAAACAACGACAGAGGGCGCTGTTTTCTTCGTGTCTCGGTCCGTGTTTTTTCGGCGCTTTACACCCTTTGCAATGTACCAACTGGCCCATCTAAGCACGTTATTGCAGTTCACGCTTCCGTTGGAACGCGATTGAACGAAACTGGCGCCATCTATCGGAAGCCTTTGGAACACTTTTAAACTGCGCAACACTAAACTTTTTTTTTATTATTTTATTTTGTAGCAAGTGCGAGATTAAAATTAGGCACTATCTGCGAGAGATGGCCACTTATAACGTTGCCAAAATTATTTCGAGCGCACAATGCAAGATTAAAATTATGCACTATCTGCGAGAGATGGCCACTTATAACGTTGCCAAAATTATTTCGAGCGCACAATGCAAGATTAAAATTAGGCACTATCTCGCGAGATGGCCACTTATAACGTTGCCAAAATTATTTCGGAGCGCAACAAATGCAAGATTAAAATTAGGCAACTATCTGCGAGAGATGGCTGCACTTAGTAACGTTGCCAAAATTATTTTCGAGCGCAACAAATGCAAGATTAAAATTATGCAACTATCTGCGAGAGATGGCCATCTATAACGTTGCCAAAATTATTTCGAGCGCACAATGCAAGATTAAAATTATGCACTATCTGCGAGAGATGGCCACTTATAACGTTGCCAAAATTATTTCGAGCGCACAATGCAAGAATTGTGCGTAAAAAAAAATTGTGCAGATTGTAAGTGTTCCGGGTTCTCCTTGTCGTAAGCGTTCACAAGCGGCTGCAAAACAGTTGGTCACACTCAAACATGATCTTTTTCTTTTTTTTTTCTAATGCGGAAAAATGTAGGCATAGTAAGCAGATATTCACAAAAAAAAAAAAACGCAAATGGTTTTTGTTTGGACAGATAGAAAAATATACCTCAACTTCGGACACCTGAGCATACGACAACGTACCAGCAGAAGTCTCGAATTTGAGAAATGCCCAATTACAACCACCGTAAAAAGGACACTCCAAAGTCCTTTCTGGGGTAACGTCTAAGACGAGGAAAATTCTAATGCGTTCTCGAGTGTTTTCAATAATAAGCTGGGAACGCTTTTCAAGGACATGGGAAGCTCCCTCGTCTTTCGAAGAGGAACGTAGCTTCAAATTACGCTTAATCGCACAACGAAGACAAGTGTGCTATACAGCGTTCTTCTAAAGTGGAGTTCTACACGCAAACGTGGACGCAACTCCAGGGCCGGCTCGCTAGAAACAGCGACTCGGCTGAGACTGGGTGAAAGAGAAGCACTGCCAAAGCCAGGACACGAGCTGAGCGGGGCTCCAACCGCGTCTCAAGACGCTCGCAGCGCCCCAAGCCTTTGCAGGTGCTTTTTTCTCACCCAGTCTCAGTTGAGACGCTGTTGTAGAAGGTCGGCCCAGTACTTTGCAGCTTCCCTGAGGAGGTTGGACCTCGCAAATAAAAGTGACCTCACTCACTTTCTCTGCCCTCTTCCTCAGCAGTTAGGACTCTCTCAACGAATCGAAGTTTGTGTACTACAAATTCGCGCCCCTTCGGGTTGCTAGGCAGAAACCTCCACGTGACAATGTGAACTGCGACACCCGATTCGACATTTTCACTGCCTTTCTGGGAACTTTATTTCTCCATTTTGCCCAAAGAGTTCAAAGAATGAGACCCAAACTTCTGCCCAAGGTTCTTCGAAGACCACAGCACGTACACCAAAGAAGCACGAAGAACCGCAGCAGCTCGTATTGTCCGCAACAGTTCGCAGCATACCGTTGTCTCGATGCCCCGAGTGTAGATTCTAAACACTTGGATGGCAATGTCCACGATTAACTATATCCGTATTTGTTCGCAGCCTTTCCCACTTAAAAGTTTTTACAGCTAAAAAACAAACAAACAAACATTCGGAAATTACAGGGGGGGGGGGGGGGGGGAAACTCGCAATCCGAGGGGCCTCTGAAGATCGCAACTTGCCGGAGGTTTCGGCGACATTGTTGCACGCTGTACGAGACATTTAGACGGGGCAGTACTACCGCAGGCCTGGGCTCTTCGAGACGCATCACGCCGATAGCGATGATCATCCGGATCGAAACGGGCACGGGGTGGCGAATAGACCCGGGGATCCTCGGGTTCCGCAACGCGCGACACTTCGAGACAGGTACGCGGCAGCAAACAGAAGGACAAAGCCCCGTAGAGAAAGAAGCGCGCGCGAGGCATCGGAACGTCGTCGCCCCCGTCTTTTGACCCCCGACAACTGCTCATTGTCCGTCCGACCATAGTCCTCGAAAGCCACGTAGGATACGGCCCGCAAGTCAGGAAGTGGAGGAAGTAGGAATCACTCCCCGCGCAAGGCAGTACGGGAAGGACACAGTGCGAAACGGTCGCTCATTACACACGCTGCCCTTCGGTTATTAGGTCATTGTCTCGCAGCAGGCGCAGAGGCGAGCGTGCGGGTGGTAAGCTCGTCGCAGCGCACGCGTACACCGAGACGAACGAGGCACCCCTCTAGAACAAAGGAAGAAAGCGAGACAAAGAGCGCGCGTCAAGAACAAGAGGCGAGCGGGCGTCCCCTGACGTGGCCGTCCCAAGCGCAGCAGACAATGCTTTCTGCACCGATGGCATTCCTCGTGGACACGACAGTCTGGAGGGTTGGCGACGTGGCTGCTGGGCCAAGTGCAAAAGACAGCTCGTAAAAGCCTCACGTTCCCTTTTTTATTTCTTTAAAGATTTTTATGAGTTTCGTAAGAGTTTATGGGGTTTTCTAAGGGTCTGCTGAGCCTGGGGGAAAGCGTCTAGAGTTTCGTAAAAGTCTGCGAGTTTTCTGAGAGTGTACGCGTTTTGTGAGAGAACAAGTTTTCTAAAAGTCTACTATGTTTTCTACGAGTCTACGAGTTTTGTGAGGGTCTATGAGCTTTGTGAGTGTCTACGAATTTTGTGAGAGATGGTGAGTTTTGCAACGGCAGGTCGAAGAAAAAAATTCGAAGAGGCGCTTTGGTATCCCTTTATGTTGAGTGGATCAGAAAATAGTCAGCGAAAAAGCGAGATCCGCCAACATAGCTGCAGCTACCACAATACGCACATCGTGTTCGATAGAGACGACTTATGTTCATCGTTAGATGAGCTGGAAAATGCGCATTTAAGTGAAAGTGGACAACGTGACTCGACAAATGTTTACTCTCGCCCGGATCACTTTAACAAATTCGGTGCGCCTACTTTGACGCAAAACACTTGGAAGAACGAATCGTTGCAGTCACGTACGACGAGGCGGAAAACACGTTTAGACTCAAATGCACGGTGGTGAAACTAAGCGCGACTTTTGGCCCGCTTACGTCATGCTCATGCGTCACTACGTAGATTGCTTTCCCATGTCACTAAGCATAATCCCTCCGTGGACTGCAGCCCTTGGCTCCTTTCCTACTGTTTTGCAGGTAAGTAGACGCACTGCACTTTTTAGAATGTAATTCAGAAAAAAAAAGATATTTAAAAATGACAATTTATCCGCTACGGGAATTTCCAGCTGCTTCCTTATGGCGTTCATTAAAGCAGAGACAGAAGACGGGCGCAGCACACTCAGGTGTACGTCTGCCACATTCAAAACCACAAAAAAAAAATTACACTCACAAGAATACAGAGAAAAAAAAAAGAAAACGACAGCATCACCTGCTTGTTTTTCTTGGACGTCCGCTCGTTAGCACAGTGCGTGTGGTAGCTGTTTCTTATATATATATATATATATATATATATGTATATATATTTGTTCCCTTCTTTTTTACAAGCCGACAATGTTTTGCCGGGACAGATTGGCGGGAGTCGCCTGGCGTAACAACACCTGACTGACCTCTACCTCTGGTTTAAGAATCACGCCAAAGTCGTCACGCTGACCGCACGCAATAACACTCTACGCAGAAAGCACGCGCAAGAAAGCACACGCAAGCGCGCAGGTGATGCCAGCTTGAGCGCTCATTTCCCGACTGGTGCGTTTAGCGTGAAGAGAAAATAGTCCCTGGAGGAGGGGGAACAAGGGGGAGAAAGGACAAACCCAAATCTCCAAACACAGCTAGGTGACTGGTGCAGGACGGCACTGGTGCACGACGGCAAATAATACGCCTGGTCTTGATATCGAACCCGGGACCTCTCCATTACAGGTGGAGTGCTCTACCAACTGAGCCAACCAGGAGTTAGACGTCAGTAGAACAAACGGGTTTTGTTAGCCGCCACCAGTCAAACACCAACAAGGATGAACAGCCTGCATTTTTAAGGTTATGATGATTAGCCGGTTAGCTCGGTTGGTACAGCGGCTCCATTCGAAATGGAGAGGTACCTGGTTCGCTGCCGGACCAGGCGGATTTTTTCGGTCGCGCACCAGTCACCTGGCTGTGTTTGGAGATTTTAGTGTTTTGGCCTTTGTCCCTCTTGTTCCCCTTCTCCAGGGATTATCTTTAAGCCATTCTTGTCCAGCTCGCTTGCACCTTTGCATTAATTTGCATTATCACCATGTGTTTAGGGTTCTCTCCGGCCTTCGCCCAAAGTGGCCCCGAAGCCGTAACAAATGACGTCAGGAAAGCACAACGTGTGCCACTTTTGTGACGACATAGGGAGAAAATCGAGGGATCACTTTTTTTTGCACGGGGTAAACACACCAGTCGCCGGCACACCCTTAAAACTGCAGCCAATGCTGCAAGCACGAGAGCTCGAGGTCGCTGCTTTTGAAGCGCTCTCAGTCCGCAGAACCACTCGCGCTGGAAATGCACGCTCGAAAGCCAGGAGCGCGGGCTAACTCGCAGCTCGTAGCTTTGGCTGCATGTATCAGCGTAAGGACGAACAGAGTATATACAAGGTAGGTGCGTGGCTTGCACGTGACGTCGTTGCATCATGGCATCATGCTGGGGGCCATTCCTCACTTGCCCTTGCCGAGAAAAGAAGAAAATTCGATAATGCGAAGTGTAATACGCTGTATACAGCGGGGTCCCGAACCCAGATGAAGCCTTTAAAGTGACCGCATCAATCGGCTCGGTAAAGTATCCAGCTACGATTTACCACAGAGATGCCCGAGGGTGGTGGAATCATCGCATCGAAATTTCAGAAAGAACAACTTACCCGAGTAAAAAATATAAAAGAAACGTTAACTGATTTTCCTATGTCTACGGTGCCCAGTCTGCTATCCGCGCACCCTCTGACTGGCGCAATGACCGACAGATGGCGGCAGCCGCGGCCCAGGAGTTACGGCAGCCACAACAATATGGCCGGTGGGACGACGACGAAGTTTAGAGAGATTGGAGGCCTTTTGCATCTGCTCTCTTGAAAACGGCATCTGTTTTCTATTTTACGGGTGATACGCCGTGAAATTCAATTTCCGGCATCAAGCAGCAAGTTCCCGGTCCCGGCCCAGGGTGGTGCTTCACCAGTAGCCCCGGGCCAAGGACCTCAAGGATGTCTGAACAAGCTCCATCGCTGGCACCAGGGATCTCTGAGGGCGGGACACCCGGCCCATCACATGCAAGTGCTCAGCAGTCAACTCAGAACGCTGTAGCCATGCCACCAGTTGTCATGGCTACCAGCACTATCAAAATCCCAACCAAGCGACGATGCCCGGACTTTGATAAAGATCCACTATCCGACGACGACCGAACCTCTACCTACACCGTCCACGGCACAGTCGCCCCATCGGAGGGAGGCAGTCAGGATCACATGCAAGACGTCGACCTGGACGATAATGAGAACCCTTTCATTGAAGTCCGATACAAGAAAAACCGCCCTGCAGGGATACCAGTCGTCTTCAAAACAGTCAACAGTGAAAAATCTTTCTGGCGCATCAATCCCAATGTTGTTGCCAACGAAGTGATTGGCATCGCCAAAGAGAAACTTCTCTCGCACCGCATCAACAAGGATGGCAGCCTTGCTGTTAGCGTTGAATCTCTCCTAGCGGCAAACAGGCTTCTTGCTGTTACATCGCTTTGTACCATCGAGGTGACCACGAGTGTCCCCGAGTCGTACTCACGGAACCTCGGGAAAATCAAAGGAGTCCCTCTTGAATACTCGGATGGTGAGCTACTCGAATATTTAAAAGATTTCGGCGTAATCTATGTTCAGCGCCAGATTGCTTACAGACGACAGGATGGCGACAAAGTCGAAGAACACAAGACTGAGAGTGTCATTCTTCGTTTCCGTCCGGATCGCCCAATGCCACAGCGCATTTTAATGGGTTTCACATCTCACCCGGTAGAGGAATACTTCGGCCCACCCATCCAATGCTTCCACTGTCAAAGATATGGGCACATTTCAAAATTCTGCCGTGGTCCACAACGTTGTAAAGTGTGCGCTGGGCCGCACAATCACAAGGTGTGTACATCTTTGCAAGACCCAAAGTGTGCCAACTGCGAAGGTCCACATCCCTCAACGTTTGCTGGATGCCCATGCAAGAAGTCCGCGACAAACATACACAAGAAGGAACTCGTGAACGGTAGAGATTACCGAGCGAAGAAACCGAACCCGAATCCAGACATTGTACGTTATTCAAGGCCACCGCCACCTGCAAATCCAAAGAAATTAACGAAGATAACGTATTGTGACGCCGCACGAGCGGCACCAAAAGAAGATAGGAGCAGATCAAAAGCAATGTTACAGCAAGACATTCCTCCGTCAAGCAATACCTTGGTTCCTACGACACGGCCGCCGGTAGCAGCACCTCGTACAAGAAAGAGCAACGAACGCAACCCACCAGCTGCTGCAGTTCCAGGTAGAATACCTCAGGAACAACAAAACGACCTTGGACAAGTTATTGTTCCCATGCTTTTTGCTGCGCTTAAAGCAATAATCAGAACGATGCCCGGTTCTAGCGACCTTCCGGAAGTTAGGGCAATACTGGCCATGGAACCACTCATCAGGTCAACATGCCCATTGGTGAGTGGATACTTCCATGGCTGAGGTCTATAAGCGCACATCTATCCTTCAGTGGAATGCTAACAGCTTGCAAGGAAAATCAGGGGACTTTCGACAATTTGTTGCACAGCACTCTTTCCCCATTCTGGTAATATCAGAGGCGCGTGTAAATAATCAATTTCGACTTGCTAACTATGTTATGTACCAATCAAAGAGGCCAAAAGGAACAAGTCGATGCTTAGTCGGGGTGCGTAAAGAATTTGGCTCGATTCTGTTATTTACTTCAGATTCAAGTGCATTTGAGTATGTCGTCTGCAAAGTCAGTTATGGCACGACCTCACTTACTGTAGTAGGCGTATATATAGAGCCGCAGAAGACTGTGACAAGAACAGAGTTTGAGGCATTATTCACAAGACTTGAACGTCCCTACGTTGTTTGCGGAGATTTCAACGCCCATCATACCCTATGGGGTGGATCCCACTGCGATCCTCGAGGAAACCTTATCGAAAGCCTTGTAGACCAGTATGATATGTGCATTCTGAATGACGGCTCTCCAACATACTTGAAAGGTGTAAACTATTCAAGTTGCCTAGACCTGACCTTGTGTTCCTCCGATCATTCACATGAGTTTGACTGGCGCACAGACTTGGACACGCGTGGCAGTGATCATTTTCCCATACTGATACACCATCCCCGGATTGTTGCTAATCGTGTTCCGCACCGGGTACACTTTACCAACTGGAAAATGTTCCGCTTTTTAAATAACAAAGAGGTGGAAGAGATTCGGTCTCTCGAAGACTTCGAAAACATCATTAGCAGAAACTTTGAAAAGGCTACACGTAAGGTGCCCGTTCCAAACGACCGTGGTTGTGTGAACGGAGAATATGAAAGACTGCGGGCTATAAGACGCAAAGCTGAAAGAAGGTATCGGAGATCTGGGCGAATTGAAGACTATCGCGAGGCTCAACACCTCCATACTCAAATGCGCCGACAGCTACAAAAACTGGCTAAGCGTTATTGGAGAAAGCTTTGTGCCCGCTTCTCACCTTTCACCCAAGTTAAGATGGTATGGAACATATTACGTTCGCTTAGGTCCCCTGTTACGCAACAACGTCCATTTCGGGCACTGGCACTTTCACGAGGAACATCCGAAGTGATAGTGGCTGATGAGTTTTGTGTTTCTCTATCTCAACCAGGTGTGGCAATGTTATCGCCAGAATATTGTGCCTCACGTGAAGCTGCACTGAAAGACGTCGCTCAAGAAATTCATTCCCAACACTGGCAACTCGACTATAATTTCACCATTCATGAACTTAATGAGGCGTTAAGAACGATTCGTAAGCATACAGCCCCTGGGCATGACCACATCCGTTATGAAGCACTTACAAATCTCGGGCCGGGAACACTGAGCAGCCTACTTGATATTTACAATGATGTGTGGAACAGAGAAACCTTCCCAGCTTCATGGAAACTTGCGAAGATAATTCCATTACTGAAGTCGGGAAAAACACCGAAAGAAATGGGATCGTTTCGCCCAGTCAGTCTGACAAGCTGTGTAGGAAAAATCTTCGAAAAAATGATACATTCACGTCTACAATGGTGGATGGAAACAACCGATGTATTACCGGAACAACTAACCGGATTTCGACCTCGACGATGCACTATAGACTCAGTCTTAGATCTTGTAACAACTATTGAACATGAACGGGCATCCGGAAATATCACGATCGCTGTATTTCTAGACGTGCATCGCGCTTTTGACACCGTGAGTCACGAACATGTTCTCCGTGGACTTTTACGGCTTAAGATACGAGGCCGTATGATCCGCTGTATACGCAACTTTCTCATGCACAGGAAGATATTTGTAAGCACGAGTGATGGAAATAGCAAACAACACGAACTCCACCATGGTGTGCCACAAGGCAGCGTGTTAAGCCCCACTTTATTCAATGTAGTCATGGCTGAACTGCCAAGCAAACTTCCTTCACCACTAAATGTGTCCATCTACGCTGATGATATTTGTATATGGGTATCTGGGTCTTCAGAGACCAAACTACAAGAACAATTGCAGCATGGTCTTAATGACACATACAGTT
>JAZHYW010010671.1:0-26613 GCA_037355805.1 Ixodes ricinus | reverse complement strand
GGTTTTTCTTTAGAAAATCGACTTACCAATTCAGAAACATTTTGAAATAGGCCTTGTTTTACGAGAATACACTGCCCTTTCTCTCACACAACTCGGCTGCTTAAAATGTCCATAACTCGAGAACAGAAAATCGCCCGAACTTGCGGTTTGCGCTCCTTATACTCTGCTTCACCTTGATGCTATGCACATGCAGGAAAGGCTAGCAAGCGCGAGCTCCTTGCACTAGGGCACATCTCGGCGGCTAAGTTCTCGTGCGTTAAGAGCAGCTCCCAACGCTATGAGCTGCTGCGCTTCTAGCCTACTCTGCGGTACAACATAAGGTGAAACGGAGTATAGGCTAGTTACAGAAGGGTCGTCAAGGTAAAATTCGACCCCAAATCTGTGCCCGAGTTGATACTTTTTATGGGGACAAATACTCAACCTCAACGTCGAGCATTTGTCCATAACAACGGCCCTAATAATAGCGGTTTGTTCTGTGGTTTTGAGTAGGTGCCTTCATGTTCGCGGGACGATGAAGGCACCGTAGTTCGGAGGGTTCTGGACTTTGGAGCCAGCAGAGTAGATACGGCTCCAGTTTGTGGCGCTCAGCGGCTCAGCGCCATCTTGTGACGTCATCACTCAACATCCCAGGACCCCAGTCGGAGACGCGGTCCTGGCGCCGTCGTATATGGTTATATGGTCAACTTACTTGTAGGAACGGACCTAAACTTTGTCAAAGCTTATATATATATATATATATATATATATATATATAGTATATATATATATATATATATATATATTGATGTTTAAGCCGCCCACTTGGACAGATCTTTACACAACTGTCGGCAACACTGTGCTCCCCCTTCCGCAACTGTCTCGCTGTCTCGCCGAAGCTCCGACGGTTCGTTCGTTCTCCAATGAGTGGGCACTGGGCGGCACAACGGCACGACTCGGTGTTCTCTAACTTGCTTGTCAGTTCTGCACGTTCGCCGCCGACACTAAAATGAGCGAATTCCGTGGAGCCTGAAGAACGGAGACCTGGATCAGGTCAAAGACTGCGTCGAACAAAAGGTAATCCGATGAAGCGACGCCTTCGTGGCAGCTCTTCATCGCTTCCCTAACCCCTGAGCTCCTCGATAGGAATATTCACGTTGTTGAGCTGACCTTGACGTAGCGAATAGCGTGCAGACTCGGTCGTTTCTGTGAGAGCAGTGACCCTAGACCCGCCCATGGTATACGTCCTTCCGGCGCATACCGCAAACCAAGCCCCGTTTTTGAACTCGCCTTGAACGGTCGGCGAACAACCTCGTGAGCCCCTTTTTGAGTTTGTAATCAGGCCCGATTGGTGATCTCCGCTGTCCGGCATCCGAAGCTCGTTCCCACTTCCGGCCAGTTTGAGCGGCGATTTCCTCGAAGGTAATCAGGCCCCGAATGAATGGACGGCGCTTCAGAGTTCCCGATTTTCAAAATTCCTTCCCTGTGTGGCCGTCAGGTTGGCTGGAAGTTGGGCTGCTGGCGGTTGCACTCGCTTGCGTTGCTTGCGGTTGAGCTTTCGGTCTTGCGAGAGTTGAGTAGCTAGCCCACAGGAATATTTTAGTGAGTTGAACTAGCAGACAGTTGTTTTCGGTTATCCCAAGCAGGCGCTTTCTTTATTTCTTTTCCTACCTCGCAAAGACCGAGAACAGTACAGTTGGGGCTTTGGATCCGCGCTACTTATACAGGAACCTTCAGCGTATATTCCTTTTTTTGTCGAAAAATTGGGACTTAGAACAAGGGTCGCCAAGCTGCGGCTCGCGGTTTACAAATAATTCGTGGGTCCTGATTTTCGCGACACGGTGGGATCTCAGTTTTCAGTATTTTTACCGAAACTGTTCGCGGGACCTATTTTTCGTGAAGTGTAGGCAATTCGGGAAATTCACGAATTTTAGGTCCTCGCGAAAATTAAGTCGTGTACAGTATCACAAAGAAAATGGTTCACAGAAACGTCTTTAGTGTACTTCAGATAGTTTTTGAAGCCTTCGTTAGTAGAGGATAATTGTAAATTCAATTTGAATGGAATGCTAATGCAATGCACCTAAAGCGCATTGCAGACGTAGAGCTACTGAAAATACAGAAGCATGCGAATATCGATCGTAGATTCCTCACACTCCAACAGTACCTTGTACCTTGAAGTTGGCTTATGTGGCAGTGCCTTGACTTATTCTGCTTAATGCTATTGTCAGAAACCCATAAAATGAGACCATTTACAAACTTCTTGAAGCCTCGACAGCGCTTTCACAATCATAATTATGCCTCGTCTGTGTCCAGGAAGGACCGCCCTGTCGACGGCCTACTCAACGAGTTGTACTTCTAACCCTTGCAACTGGTTCGCCATCCTGCCAACTGGTTTCCCGCAGTGTATATCGCTTGTGTAGAGAGCTATATCCACCATGCAGGTCTTCTCGTATCATTTGGCATATACTGGAAAAGAAGCGAACTGTCGTGCAGCATTCGAAACTGGCGGTGCAGGCGGTGCCAAGAAATTAATTACAATTTCGGACACCTCGCCCCCTTGCTTGTCCTGTCACTATCGCTCCTACCAGTGGCGTAGTCAGGATTTTATTTCGGGAGGGGTACAAAGGCATTACCCCCACCCCCAAATGACGAAGCAGGGTGAACTCGGCGCTACGGACGCTCACGTAATGATTAGGGAGGCGCTGTTAAGATAAAATGGGTGAAGCTGCATTGTTATTTTTTAAAACGTTGCAGGCATCATTTGGGCTTCCTGTTCTACTGTCGTCGTAGTTGCGGCCCACCAACTTTAAAAGCTTTCTCACAGCAGACAACTCCTCCACTTTTTGAAGTAGCACTGCGTTACTAACGCGTGCCGGCCAGACAAAACAAAAAGATAGCTATACTGTAACAAAACAATAAACAGCAACAAAAAAAAAATTTAAACGCTGAAAAGTTGGAGCAAACGTCCACCCACAAACACTAGACCATATTCCAACCAGACAGTGGAAGTTGAAATTCAGATGCCTCTAGTAACAAGTCAGCAACGTCACCGCTGTAACATTCTACTAGAAGCACGGAAGAGCATTTTAAGCACCCCGTGTTCCTTCCTTTCATGGATTGCCTGATCACAGAGTTAGATGGGAGATTTGAAAAGCAGCGGCGTACGTTGCAGTTACTCGTCGCTTCTGCCTGCAAAGATCTTGGAAAGCGACGCAGCTCCTGTCACTGAAGAGTTTTTGGAGCTCTATTCAGGCCTGGTGTCAGTTCCCGAACTCCAATAAGAGCTGCTCATGTGGGCTTCCAAATGCAAGACGAAGAAACGTGAAACGCCCGTCACGTCCGTGCTGTAGGTGGTCGCCCTCTGCCGGAGGCCCTGTTGGCGACGAGATGTAAAGCCCCTCTATCCTGAGAAAAGTGGCGCCATTCATTGTTGTGAAAATGCTCGAGACATGTGCCACGCGCCACTTCTGTGAAGAACATGGCGTCTGAAACCTATCTGAGTGCTGCGCTGTGCCATCATGATCATCCCGATAGCTGCACGATGCACGTGCCTCATGCGTCGACGCACCTTGCGCTACTTTTGAATCATGAAGGAGCTTTAACGAGATGTGTAACATCATCCAGCTCGCCTGCCTACTTACTTTATCTTTAACGAGATGTTTTTGGTTGCGCCACCTCGCGGGCGCCCTCCTACGACGCAGCTGGTAGGATGCGAGCAGACGACATGTTATGTCAAAGCACAGAGTGGCTATGTTAGTTTGCAACTATGCAGGTTAAAACAGACTATTTATTAAAAAAGCGTATAACGTTTTTGTGAGTAATCTTTTTAGTAAATAACAGCGCCTCGGAGTTGCTTTTTTATTATTAGAAAAACTTCAAAATGTTCAAAAACAAGCCTGGAGCATTACATTACAGCTTGCACAACGTCTCCAACTCTGTTTTTTTTTTTTTTTTTTCTGGATCTGTGGAGGTTGTTTTAGAAAAAGGTTTGCATTCACCAGAGTAATTGACCTAGTGCCTTCTTAGCTATGCATGTGCACACAGTTGTGTTGGAAAGCGCCGCACACTTGTTTTAGCTGCATTTAGCTTGCCGATACCGACGCTTCTATCCAGGTGTGACTCGACAGTTGCTGCCGAGCAAATGCTCGTCAGCAACTGACGCTTAGCTCCTTCCGAATCAAAAACGCGGCAAAGAAGTTTGTCACATCGCGCCTTCTGCTCGAAAGAAATAAGAAATTTTCATAAGTTCTTAAATTGTTGGCCATGGCCCGGCAAATTCGGGTGATTGATTAATTTGTTATATCCTGTTTTTACCAAGCATTGTTTACAAATTTAAAATTGCTCACTGAGGAGCGCATCACACATTATGCTCATTTGCGTTTGCAAAAACTAAACATACAAAGGGTAGTAATTTATAGCAGGTATATTCCTCATTTTCTAGGACGCTGAAGTTCACCGACTTGCTAGAATAGTTCGATCGCGAGGGGTCTCGCACGTTTCGGGTCGGCCGGTTGAATAGGCAGGGATTTAGTCGAAATAACTCCGGAAGCCAGCCTCTACTTCTTCCTGCCAGTTATTTTGACGCACTGTTTGTTTACTGGTTTACAAAATTAAAAGAAAAGGAATTAACTAGGAACTGGTAGGGGATTGACGCTCACAGGACACATTGGAACCAAGAGGATACACGGAGTTGCTTTCACTGAAGTGTTCACTACACACGTGAGGGTTCTCACATTTCGCTTTCCTTTTCAATTTGATAAGATCTTCCTTTCTTATTTTTATTTATCCGAATCGTAATAAAAAAAAGAATCTCTATTCGCCGTGGTAGACACTGTAGTGCGACAAAGCGCTGGATATTCTATTTGCCTCGTTCAGCTTTTTATACGGGATAGAGAACAGCACACCACTATCCGACCACTTCGACACCTCAGCTCCAAAAGTGTTTGTTGGCACAATTACACGTGCCACATGCGGTTTCAAGCTTTGATAAAATGTCCTACTACAAATATCACTTCACCATATAAACACAACGCGTGAAACAGGCTTTGCCGCTGCGTTACCCCAACAGCGCATGAAGCGAGCTGACGAGCCGAGGGATCCAAGATCTGCGCGGTCTGTCCCAGTCTGTCCTACCCGTGACGTCACAAACAATGATTATGATGGCTAGAGAAGCGCTCCCTACAGTTCGTGCACGCCGCCAATTCCCAAATGTCCATCGTCTCTTCGAGATCCTAGTGACCCTGCGCATAACAACGGCGAGAGCTGAACGCTTGTTCTCTTCACTGCGACAGTTGAAAACATACCTGAGAGCATCCACTTCGAATGAGTGACTGCTCGGTCTAGTTCTTTCGAATGTTCACCTCGACATTGAAGTTCAAGTGGTGGACAGAATGGATATTCTTTGCCATGAACGCAGGCAGCTGCATCATAATATGTAGGCGCTTGGCATAAATGAGATGATCAAGAGAGCCTGTACATTGCTTTCTG
The DNA here is from genome assembly GCA_037355805.1 of Ixodes ricinus. Taxonomy (NCBI): domain Eukaryota; kingdom Metazoa; phylum Arthropoda; class Arachnida; order Ixodida; family Ixodidae; genus Ixodes; species Ixodes ricinus. Next base: position 21,150 of record JAZHYW010010671.1, on the reverse strand, counting down.
AAATAACCAGTCACACTTACTTTTTTATTCGTGGTAATTTCTAGTCGAAAGCAAGTAATTCTGATCAGTACTCAAGGTGTGCGTGTGTGTGTGCAGCGCCACTTGTTGCTTACAGTGCAGTTGTTTTTACAAGTCATTTAACACATCACCGACATTGTTTTATATTATAACCATGTGTTTGTTTTATTATGTTCGCTTTGGTTTGATTGAAATGTGTATTTTAGTGAGGATAGTTTGTTATACTTGGCCTTGAAATTGCCATCCTCCACTTCACCAATGTTTCGAAATTTGCGTTCTCTAATATCTGAGTTCAAGTTCCGCATCCCATAAAATAAACATGAATGAAGAAATATTGCCTATTTTATTTATGTGAGCATTCTCTACCCCACAAACACTAAAATTGGTTTGCTCTGGATGTTTATACAGCCTTGATGGAGATGCGCCTCAACGGGTAATCGGTCTCTTAGCTGTAGATGAGAAATTTAGCCATTGCAGTACAACTGCTAACCTGGGGTTTTTAACGTGCATCACGCAGTAGTGATAACACGAACGCGTGCCGGTACGAAACTCATCCAGATCGAAACGGGCGGGGCGGTGGGGATTCGAACCCAGGAGGTTCCCAGCGGAAGCTTTTGTTCCACGCTCTGAGCTGAGACGCGTTAGCCCACTCGGCCACTTCCTCCCCCCCCCAGAAACACTTTTCCCGAAAGCATATAAGTATAGTCCGCACTCCCCCTTTGCAACTGCGTGAGCAGGGAGCAAGCAAGCCCGAGGGGGGGGGGGGTTTCAACTCCCAAACCCCCCCTTGCCTACGCCACTGGCTGCTACTAATGTTCCATGTTGATATCGAATCATCAGAGCCATCATCTTTGTCACTGTAAAACACAAGGTCAATGATTTCACCACTGGAGGGGCTTCATCTCTTCCGGGATGCCATGTTCTTGTGAAAAAGAGGACAAACTTGTTGTTTTTATTCCTAAATGCTCATAAATATAGAGAACATGAAGTACCATATCTTGTCAGAGGTGCTAACCAAAACACAAGTGGTGTAGCAGGGTCGCCATCTATTGGTATATTTTGAAAACATGTCTTAATGAAGACTAGTGAATCGCCAGCTTTGTGCACTTTGGCCTCTGCTGCTGTCGATGCTTCGGGGCTTTGGAAGTGAATGGGTTAAATTGTCTCAATCATCCATCGATGACACAATTGTTTGTATGAATATTATCTTTGAGATATAATAAGCCATAAATGGGAACGCACTCACACCTTAGCACATTTCTTGCTCAAGTGTGGTCGGGTCGTATTTTGCCCTCTTGTTCAACTTCTCACTAATGCGAGCGATTGGATGTACAAGACAAACCTGCGAGGTTTTACTTATTAGTGAGAGTGCTTGATTTTGCCTATTAAAGGAGCTGTGCAACGATTTTAACGTTGAAAGAATTGGCATCTTCTACTTTTGACATTGTTCATCTTGTCACAAAGGACAGAAAACACACCTCCTTCCTTCGAAATGTTGCGATTCCACCGTGTAATCGCGAGGCAAAAATTAGAATATTCCCCGACCTGCAGCTGCGAGCGGCGACCATGAGAAACACGCGGCATGACGTGAATGGGGTCTTGTAGAAATATAGCAAGTTGTGCGAATACCTGCTCGATAAAAGGTAACTTTTCTATAAATCTTGTCCTTCCAACATAAATATAAATGTGTCAAAAACCTGCTATCAACGACAAAACTTTTATTATACGGAGTTTTAGTGGCACCATCTATCCTAGTTCCACAAAACCGTCAGCTCTATCTGCTACTGTGAACAGCCGCCGGAAGCCGGAGGGGGAGGGCAGGGCCGGACGGGTATAGCCGGACCTGGATGAATCTTTCCTCCTTTCACCATATTGTTCGCGCTGCGCCCGCCAGCACGTGGTCACGCAGTCGTGAGCGGATGAGTTCTCGCTGCTCACTGATGGACTCGAGAGAGAAGCTTCACCGGAACTCGCGCAGCCCCCATTGACGTCACAGTGCACGTGACTCGGAAGATGGTGAAGGAGTTGAGAGGTGCCGAAAACCTCAATCTTTTTCCATTTTTAAAATAAAAACCAGGACACGCAGGCAAAAGCGGTTTTTTGTTCTTTACTTCAGAAAGGTCGAGACACCAACTCCCAAATTATTTAAGCAAAGCACTGAAACTCTTGCACAGCTCCTTTAAAGCTGACCTTTGTGGCGTTCGATTCCTAGGTTGTCGTATTTGGTTGATTGCACTGCAATGTGTTACCTACCCAGGGTATAAGTAGTTTAATATAATTAGTCTGTTGACAAAATGGTTGGAATCATTTTTATAGACATCACTCTACTTCGTTTCCAATTACCATAAGCTGGAGTGGAACCTCCTGGGCCAGTCCAACGTATCAAGCAACAATGTGTCACTGCAGCCCTCTCGAAGGTCACGTGACGGTCACACAGGATTGGATTGACTTGTATGGCTCGTAGTGTCCTCTGTGCGTCTTTATTTATTTACAGAAAAACCCGCATCACCGTTAGGCATTTGTGGCGAGGGTTGGGTGCAATAAAAATCTAAAAAAAGGTTCATTATACGTAACTGAAAAATTCAACAAAAACACTAGTTATAAACTCAACCGGTACAAAAGAAGGCGTCATCTATAAATCTACTAAGATACGGATGATATTTTCTATTCAACGGGACTGGAACATTAAAAAGACTATTCGTCAAACACAGTGGTCTTGTAAACACCAGACACATCTCTCAAGCAGTGGCACAATGCTGATCCAACCTGATTTTACACTCTATCCTTTTTTATTTTTTTTGAGAGATACAACTTGCTCGTTGTTTTTTTCTGGCCACGTCCGTTATCAGTCGGGGCGCAAGATTCCCCGACGTCGCGGTTCCTACGGTCCTTAGAACGGACCATGGAGGACGCTACGAGCAAGTCTTGTACACATTACTCTAAGAAGTAATCAATTACTGTTACAGTTACTCTCGGTTAAAAAGTATTCAATTAGAATGCTCGAAAAGAAAAGTTATTGGCCCTCGGAAAGAAATAACCGTTACTTTTATGATTATTCGAAATTTTCAAAAGAACAGAGTTGTCTACCAGTTTGAAAAGATGTTTTTTCTACTATTCGTTGTTGGGTTAGAATTATCTCGTTACTCCTCCAATTCGGGTAGGCCGCCCCCATAACGGAGACTTGCTTCCTTGCTAGGAAACTTTACCAACAAACCACTAGAAAGTGGAAGGAATAGACGAGTAATTTTCGTACCTCAAAAGGTACTTCCTAATGAATGGAATCCAAAATTACTCCAGCAAGTAATTGATTACGAGTAATTTGATTACTTGTAATGAGTAGCATACAAGTCTGGGTACGAGCCATATAAGTGAATCCAGTGCAGTCTGAGTGTCACGTGATCTTTGAGAGGGGTGCAGTGACGGATTGTCACTCGATACGCTGAATTATCTCGGGTGGCTGATGATGTCTACCGCAATTGAAAATGGAGTATAGTGAAGTCTAGAGAAATTAATCTGACCATTTCGTCAGCAGACTACTCCCATTAAGTATATTAAGTATAAGTATTTTTTTGTCTGTATTTCATTGTATAATATGAATGACCATGACCCCCCCACACTCTACGTAATGCCCTAAACGGGCCCTTAAAGGCAACTCGTCTTCATTTTTGTTTTTTTTAAGAACAATGCAGTCCTCTTCAGTATCACCTAGGAAGACCACACAACAAATATTACGACATAGTTCTGTCTTAATGTTTATTAAACGGTCCAGTAAACTTTGCAACTCGCCAAGTTACCAAAATCAACTGACTCGAGTGGGTGAATTGAGGCGCAACCAGCAGCGCAGTCAAGGCAACGGCATGGTCATCACCAGTGCCCCCTTTTGCTTGTTATTACTTCTCCGGGCAAGCGCAACTGGTAACGTCAGCAATGTTTCCTCTCGACGCTCAGCGGTGTCCATGTGATTGGGATAACACGCCTGCGCAACGTGCCTTTTGGGAGCCGTCCGGCCGCCCTGCCCTGTTACCGCCGTCTCCCGCGTCACAACCACCGTTGTCGTCTCACCATTTGTTATTATTGTCTCTCGGAGTTTCGTCCACACTATGTACACTAATGCGGAGACTGATGCGGCAGTTGTGCAGACGTCGTCGAATGTTGTAGACACCAGAACATGGTGAAGTCCGCGGTGCAGGACGACACTTGCACCAGGCACACACCCGCCCCCATCCCGCCCGTCATTGCGTAGAGGATCACATGACATCTTGTACCACGTGATAGCCACGTTCTTGGCGGCCCGAGGCCAATGTTGCCGGCTGGATCCAAAGTTTCGGTTTCGATTTCTGCTCGTGTTTAGAATTAGATTTAAAAATATATATCCCATATTTTGCGAAGCAAATGACGTACTGTCTTTTACTAGGCCTTTTTAATGTGGAATTACTCATTATCCCCAAATCTTCGGTAAGGTGTAATAAATGAAATGAAGTACCACCCTGAGGAGGTGATAATAATAATAATAATCTTTATTGGCCCAGGGGAGTGGTGGCACCGCAGAAAGGCGACAGCCTGTGCTGTGGAGGCCCGCAGTGCCATGTCTAGTGATGGTGATTATGAGATGATTTGTACAAGGGGAGAATGATGCGGTCTCCTCAACATCACAAGCACCATTGCTCGAAAGTTTGGGAAAGGTTCAAGCGAGTCTGCCAGTGAGAGCTGAGGTCCTGTCCTGTGGGCTGAGCAATGAATGTCTCGTATGGAAAAATCTTGGAGGTTTTGGGGTGCCATCGCTCACTTTAGTGAAGGCAGCTGGCTCCAGGTGGTGGCCCAGTGTTGGTAGACGGCTGCCAACCCCAAGGCATTCACATCCAGGGCTTAGACATAGCGCCGCAGTCACCCAATGCAGCATCTTTTTATCGTTGTCGTCGTCGATAGTGCGGTGCAGCACAATCAACACAGTACAAATATGCTGAGGACCTATTGAGTCATAGTTAAGTTTTTGTAGGCAGTAGCAGCCGCATCGATAATAATCGAAAGCTTGAGTGGGTCTTTTGTATAATTGTTCCTCCATTCTTATGTTCCACGAGTGTCTGGGCGATAATGCGACCAAGTACGGCCACTGGATGTACTGCATGGGTACCACTAGCGGTTGGGACAGGAATCTGCCAATGGTAATTGACCGCAACATAGACCCGGATAAACATTTGTTTTTTCTAATTTAGAACAATATACTGCAACTTGTTTTTGCAGTCTTTGAATTATTTCTTTTTAAGAAGTTCATCAAAAAAAGTTTGGAGAAAGTCTAGGATTCTTTTTTATCGCCGAACGGAATATTGCATAATTCTGACTTTTTCGATTGTTAGATAAATTCTGAGCGTAATGCAAAAAAAACAAAAAACACTTACAATGGTAGATGGGGTTTATTTGCGTGCCTGCAAACAGCCAAGTGGCCTGAGCAGCAGTGCACTGTCCTGCACACAGATACAAAAAAGTATGAGATAAAAACACAGTCAGGCGAAAATGTCAGTTTCACTAAAAAAGGCATCGTGAGTCTGTTGCAGACGTGTCATTGGGCAAGTTGCCCGCACATCAGGATAAAACGTATCTCTACACTTTGATGTCCTCCCTGACGGTACCCGGAACCTCAGCGACATCAGCAGCTGGGCACAATCAAGAGAACCATGCACGATTTGACGCAGAAAATTCATGTCTCTTGCAATTCGTCTATCGTGCAGAGGCACTAGACCGAGGTCAGTCAGCAGGGAATGGTAATTGTAGAAACGGCGGCGGCCAATATACCGATCGTATAGAATTCTTATAAACTTACGCTGAACGTTTTCAATAAGATTACTATGTAACATCGTTACAGAGTTCCAAACCACAGACGCGAACTCGAGGCGTGATCTAACCAATGCAGAATACAGACATAAAAGACACTCAGAGCGACGAAATTTTTTTGTCAGTCGCGAAATTACACCCAGTTGGCGAAGTCCTTGACCAACAACCCGAGAGACGTGGAGGCGAAAATCCAATCTCGAGTCCACAAAGACACCAAGATCCCGTACATAGACAACCCGCATAACTTGCTCTTCAAATATAGTGTAGTCGAAAACTATGCTCCCCTTCTTCCTGGTAAGGGACATTACTACAGTCTTTTTCGGATTCAGTTGAAGCCTATTTTTTAAGCACCAATGTTCAACGGAGCGGATGTCATTTTGTATCTGAATACAGTCATTCACATTGTCAACCACACGAAAAAGTTTAAAGTCATCGGCGAACATGAGCACTTTCGAGTTTCTGATGGAAGATGGTAGATCGTTAACAAATATCAGAAACAGGAGTGGTCCAAGGTTAGAACCTTGTGGTACGCCAGATAAAGATGCAAATGCCTCCGACACACAATTTAAAAATCTAACATAATTTTGGCGATTTGAAAGGTAACTTTCAAACCATGCGCAATACAAGGTGCATAGTCCGTATTCTTTTAATTTCAACAAGAGTATCTGGTGGTCAACCTTATCGAAGGCCTTGGTCATGTCAAAGTAGACTGAGTCCACCTGACCACGGTTGCATACTGCAGGACCACTATGACCGAGGAAAGTAGCTAAGTTCGTCTCCACTGATCTGCCCCTGAGGAATCCGTGTTGCAAAGGTGAAATTTTTTGTTTAAAATATGAGTACAAGCGTTCATACACCACCATCTCAAAAACCTTTGAGAAGCCACAAAGAAGAGACACAGGGCGGAAATTATTGACATTACAAGGATCTCCTGACTTGAAGACTGGTATTACGACTGAAACTTTCCACCGAGAAGGATAAACCCCATACTGTAAGGACAGATTAAATATATGTGTCAGGATAGGTATAAACAATTCAGCACATCCTTTGATAATAAAATTAGGAATGTCATCACAGCCAGTTGAGAGTTTTGGTTTGAGCTTTCGTATCGAGCACATCACCTCCTCCTCGGTTACACTGTGGTATGCTAAGAAGTCAGCAAAACCCTCAAATTTAAAATCATTAGGCATACTGTCACGTTCCGAAAAGCAAGAGCTAAAGTGATTAGCAAATGCTTGGCTCACTTCTTGTGGCTTGCATACAATCTTATCATCAATTTTTAACACAGAAGTGCTGACACTATCCTTACTTCGGGCCCGAGCATAATTCCAAAAACAACTTGGTTCTTTTTTAAAATTGTTTTCCAAACAGCTGTGATAACGAGCTTCATCTCGAGAATAAAGCTTCTTAACTATTGCTCTGCAGACTGAAAACCTCTGATACCAATATTCACAATTTGACTTTTTATAGAGTTTGTGGTAATGCTGCTTTTTACACATATAATATTTCAGGACAGATGAAAACCACTTAGGAAAATTTGATTTCCTTGGACACTGTTTAGGTATGAATTCTTCCATAGCCTGCTGGACAGTTGATGTTACCAATTCGACACAAGAATTAACGTCCGTAAGGTGAAAGAGGCAAGACCAATCATAGCCACGAAGACGATTATATAGGCCGAGATAATCGCCACGAGTATAGATAAACTTGGGTAGTGACTGTTCACGTAGTATTTGAAACGATAAAAAGAAACATAGTGTAAACGGAGGGTGAAAATAATCGACTGGGACAAGCGTCTCACGTGTCTCCTTCACGTCGAAGACGGGTACATTCGATATGATTAAATCTAAAACATTTCCAGCACAGTTTCTTATCGTATTGTGCTGATGCAACCCGTTAAAATAGATAAAATTGGTCAGGCACTGTACTTTATCTCGTACTACAGCGCAGTCACTCTGGGCAAAACCGGTTAACCAGTCGACCTTTGGAAGGTTAAAATCGCCGTAAACGTGTACTTTGTACTTTGAAAATCAATTCGGTTCTCTAGGTCTGCAAAATGATCTACGAAAACACAAACGTCGGAATTCGGCGGAAAATAATAGCAGCCAACAAGGTAGTTTAAGCCATCCGATGCCGGTATTTCCACCCAGACACATTCCCTATACGTCTCAAGGTCTGTACGCCTAATCGGATAAAAATCAGACTTGCACGCTATTAGAACACCACCACCGTATTTAACAAGTTCAGTGTAGTTTCTGTCTGTTCTAAATACTGAGAATTGACTTGGAAAATAAGAGCTACTAGTGCAAGATTCATTTAGCCACGTTTCTGTCAGACAAATGATGTCATGGTCACAGGAAAGGGCATTGCCGAAAAATTCCTCACTTTTGGTTCTGAGACCTCTCGTATTTTGATAGTACAAGTTAGTTTTCCGCGCCATCATCGGGGGTAGCTTGGACAATGTTAGAATCTTCAAAGTGCCGTGAAGGCGACAACTTGCCATAAAATGGACGGAAGACGCAACCAACAGGCCACACCTCAGGCTTGTTTAAGAGTTCAAACAAGTCCTTGTCCAAAGAGACATGGAAAGAGCTGTACGTCGGGTACCTGGTTTTCAGTTTGGTGCACACGACAGTCTTGTCCCCAACAAGCCCCGCCAGAAGTCCTTGCACATCCGATGCTTCGGTGCTCGCAGCCAGACGGGAGACAAAGAGACCTGTCACTGCCGATGGTCTCGGGGCGGTCTTCAGCACGGACTGCTTAGCTGTGCCAACCGTGGTTGGAGGCCTCTGCGTCTGCCTCTCCGGGTCGGATGAGCGGTGCACGACCGTACGTTGATGACGACCAGGAGACTTTTGTCGAGCATGGGACTTCGGTAGCGGTACACCGGCACGCGATGCACTTGTGCCTGTGATAACAGCTGATGCGAAGCTGGATGGAGCTGGGCAGTCGCTGCCATTGGGCAGTGCTGGGAATTCTACACTCCCACAGACACAATCCCGCAGGTCACGCACCGCGTCACGAAGCGAAATGTTTTCCACTCGAAGCTCCCGCACTTCGCTTGTAAGCTCTTCCAGTCGAGTCGCCATTGACTGAATCAACTGGATAATACTTGCAGAAGAATTACCGTTGACAGCGTCTGCAGAATCCAAAAGAGCCGCAGAATCCTCGGGGGCGTGATAGCGATGCCGGCCTCGCTGATAAGCTCCGCTGTCGAAGGATCCCGTCGCTTCATACACTGATTGCATTTGTACTTGCTGTTCCCGGATTCCATGAAGAAATTGTACTCATCGGCTTGAACGTTTATGCACTTGCAATGAAAGCGCATTTTGCAAGACGCACAAGGCAAATATTGCGACCGGCCACGAATCGGCTGAGAGCAGCGCGCACATGCGTGCGCCTCAGCAGCCGCCATCGAAAAGTTTGCACTCAATAGCTGGAGCGCAAACTTTTGAGTGAAAAAAGACAAAATACTGCGTACAAAACGTTTCAGTTTAAAACCTAATTCTAAGATGTGTTAACATTTTTTTTAAACATGCTTAAATTGGAAAGAGTTTTGCAAGGGGCCAAGTTTGTCATTTTATTTTACTGAAAAAATAATCTGAAATAAGATAGATTTGTCTAATTCAGATAGACCAGTTGGCACGATTTATACGTTATAAAATATTTACGTCGTAGAAAGTTGTATTTTTTATTCCTCTAGCCCTCGAGTTGCGTAGTAAGTGCTAATTTGGAAAAATGGCGCGCTACCTCTCACACGCAATTTTATTTTTTAACAAAAAGAATGTAGTATATTGCAAAAGTAAGGTCCATTCTATTGTGTCAACATGTCTTGCTACCTCATGTACAAGTTTAATTGAAAAGAAAAATAGGCATGACACCCCATGACCATCCTTATCGGAAGACTTCCTCGAGATTCAATTGGCCCTGCTCATGTGGTGAAGAAGCAGAACTAGGCTTTGTTAATGTGTTAACAAAGCCTAATTCTATTAACCAAGCGCCAAAGGGGCTCTCGGGCACTGAAATCAACTGCTAAGGGCTCGTGCTCTGTACCCTTCCTTGCCCATGCTCTGTGCCGTTAGTGTGGATGCTTTGTCTCCACCCACATTGTGGACAGAGGGAATGGATATGTGCCCCGTAGAGAACCACGGATACACAAGACAGGGTGTGACATCTGCGCCAATTGCGCCATTTTGATACAAGCCCAATTTTCTGCGCCTAGTTGCGCCAAAAATCGCGAATCGTCAAATTGCGCCACACTGCGCCAAAAGTAACTCAAAAACAAAAAAAGTTTGCGGCGACGCTAGATTTAGCGGGAAACGAGAGCTTGGTTGGCAACATTCAGTCTCGTCGTAGTAAAGTGCACGGCACGGGTACAGGGTGGTGCAAGCAAACGCCGGATTCGAAGATTTCAGCTGTAGTACCCTTCTATACCTATGATAGTGGTCTTTTCCCGACTTTCCTACTACTTTACGCTGTCATTTGTGACTGCATGCTACCGGTGCGCTGTCACGTGGTCTCGCTCGTCTGGCCGCAGGAGGTACGACGCACAGGCTATCAAGATGAGCAAACCTAAGTATTTCGTTCGTTTTGAGAATAAACCTTTTCTTAAAAAGTTAATTGAGTGCCTCCATTGTGTAATTGTTCATTCGTGTCCGAAATCTTCTCGTCAAACTGACGGCGCCGTCGCCGTGAGTTCTTTCTATCACGCAAGTGCTTCCAGTACGTGAACAATCGAATGAATCGGTCGCACACCTGTATTTAGCGTGCATGTGCTACTCATAGTTTTTCTACCAATTCACTATTTACCTTGTGACTCACTTTCGTGTGGAGTTGTTTCTATCTGCACGTGCTTTCTACGAGCGTCCGATCGATGTCTGGTTCTAGTAAGCGGTGCTTCCCTGTTCATGCTTTCGAATCACCGCTTTAAAAAGTTTTGCACTACAATTCCGCTTTGGCGCCAGTTCGTATAAGCTTGAGGTACCTGGTGCCCACCTAACTTTGCAGCAAGCCTGTGTTTCTCGTCCTCATCTATACTTAGACTCGCGTTTGCCTTTATGTCTATGTATATATATATATATATACATACATATATATATATATATATACATATATATGTATGATCTGGGATCGGCTGATGACTTATTGGAACAAGGGTGGGAAAAAATAACGATTAAAACAGAAAAATCTGATTCATATGATTGAAATCAGATTTTTTATGATTTTAATTGCTGATAAGCTGCTCAAACATTTTCTGCTTCTAATCTGCTTCAAACTATAGACTTTTCTGCTTTGAAGTTGCTCCGAAATGCATAAACTGCTGCTCCAAAACGAGAATTTTGTGCTCCTAAGCCGCTCCAAAATCCAGATTTTTCTGCTCCAAAAATTGCTCCAAAACCTGTTTCACCTGTATCACCCCTGACAAGAGCACGCTTCCCCCAAGTTCAGTTTTGGTCTTGAGGCTGAATAATCCCGAGAGCAAAGGGAATATGCTACCGAAGCTACCTTTAGGTACTATGTATTTTTAGATTTCTCTTGATAACTAGAAAATTGTTTTGGTGCCATTCAAGATCATCATTGTGGACAGGGACTCTAAAGGGGCGATGCAACGAAATTTTTGTACTTTCAGTAAATACCACGGGGGATTATTTATTTTTTGTATTTATTTATTTATTTACTTATCAACTTGGAGACATGGTAGGAGTGAGAAACACTTCAAATATACAAAAGCTGTCCAACGGCAGACAGTGTCTTAAAATGAATAATAATTGGCTGGCATACTAATACAATTCAAAGCGTAAATAGAAAGATGAATTAATATAATAAAGCAACTATAATAGGAAATAAAGCAGAGGTCAATTAATATAATAAAGCAAGAAAGACTGTGCACCAGAAAGAAAAATTTAGAGCCTACAAATCACGGACAGTTTGCTAACGCAATACAGACTGAGCGGGGAAAAAATTAGAGGTAGTTGTTTGCACATGTTACAGATTCTGGAGAGCTACAAGAATTAACTATTTCCTTGGGTAGCTTGCTCAGCTCTTGGACCGTTCGCGGGAAAAATGAGTACTTAAAAGCATCTATTCTGCAGCTATACTCGGCGAGGCTCTACTATTTCGATGCCTGGAGGGATATCTTGGGAGTGCTGGAATGTATAAAGCCTTGTCCAGCTTTACAGAAGCGGAAGTCAGACTGAACATAAACTTCAATCTTTCTACCTTACGTCTGTGCTGGTGTGTAGGCGAGCCAGCCTGCTCATAAATGGCCGAGACAGAATCTAGACGACCATATTCGTTAAATATAGGTATAAATAATATAAATATAATTCAGGGTTCGTGACAGCTCCTTGAAATCCCTGAATACCCTGGATTTCGTTAGAAGCCTGGGCCCTTAAATATCCTTGAAAGCTGAAACGATCCTTGTAATCCTTGAAAATCCTCCAACAAATGCGTGAATGGGGCTGCGTCGTCTGGCAAATGGCATGTCGTTTGTTCTAAAGGATAAAGCCAATCCAATTCAAGGCGTCCGTGTCATCGCTATTTTTGCTTTTTTGTTAAGTGTGTTGAGAATCGCGGTTGGTGAGCGTGGAGACAGGCACGTAACCAGGGGGGGGCAGGGGCAGCCCCCCCCCCCTCTACCCTTCCCCTGAAATCTTTTATTTTGCTGGGACCTCCTCTCCCCCTCCTTCTCATGCAGCATTTTGTCATGGGCGACCCCCCCCCCCTCCGAAGCAAAATCCTGGCAACGTGCCTCAGCAAGAGACATTTTCAATTGAGATTGAAAGCCAAAATGCCGGGTGGAAAGTGTAAGTTCCAGCCTTCTTGGCTCGAACACAGACTATCGTCAGTGGGTGAGACCAGATGACGGATGACTCCTTCCGAGCAAAGTGTGCAATTTGTTGAAAGTCGATTGATGTTGCCACAATGGGTGAAAGCTCTTTGATGACTCATTTGAATAGCGCAAAGCATCGATCTGGAGCCAAGTCAGCTGCTTCCAGCTCGTCTATCACCTCTTATATACTAGCATCGGACTTGGCGTCGGATACGCCCAGGCACCAGCTTGCAGGTGCAAGTACCTTACAGGCTGCGACCCTTCACACGGATTGTCGGAAGCACGAAATGGTTGTTGGAGCCGAGATTATGTGGACAATGAAGGCTGTGTCGTCTCACTACTCCTACAGCTCCTGTCGGGATGTGCAGCAGAGAAAATACTGAAAAGAGCAAAGCGAGTTCTAAATGCATCCTTGAGTTTAGATTTGAGTGTTGCAAGTTTCTGGTTGAAATGACATTGAAGCTTCTTGAAAAAGTCCTCTCAAGTACCCAACTGTCCGAGGGCTGTCTTGCTTCGATCCCAGAGAAATATAGAAAACAAAAGGATGCCTCGGGAAGCTCAAAGTTGTTTTGAATTGCCTTATCAATGCACACCTTCTTTCTGAGCACATGAGGGACCTGGTTTGCTGGCAGTATGTCAATTTTTGTCACGAGTCCCGACATGAACTGCAAGCTACGAAAGAAGCCAAGAGCGTATTGATAACTTTTGTGCTCCTGACAAACTACGACACTTCCTTTTTCACACAGTGGGAAGCACTAAAGCTGCTCCTTCTGCTCTAACAAGCAAATGTTTTAGTACAAGCAGATTGCTGTTGAGAACTTGGCAGAGATTTCATATGTTCCTCAGCGGATCATCTTCGATGCTATCAAAAACCACGGTGGCCTGCTTAGTTTTCCACTGCCGAAGGAGTTAAAGTCCTCTGTACGCCTAGCAAGGCATAAGTATGCTGCATACTTAGAAGAGCGAAGAAAAAAAAAAAAGCAGCCTTTGAGCAGAAAACTTTGAAGAGAAAAGCAGTTGAAATGGAGTTGGAGGGAATGCATGAGAGGAAGTCGAAACTCCAGAAAACTCTGAAGTGCCTGCTCAAGTCGGCGAATTGCTTCTCAAAAGATGCTGAGGCGAAAAAATGACTTGACACTCTTGGCCGAGGCCAATAGTTTCGCCCAACAGGAAAAAAAGGAAGCAGCTATAGCTGCTGTAGAACGAGAAATTCTTGCCAAAAAATAGCTTATCTCTTAACTCCTATCAATGAAGAAATTCCTCCGAACCTTCCTTGAATTGTCTTGTGGTGCCCTTAAAATCCTTAAAAGTCCTTGAATTTTGCATTAAAAATTCTGTGCAAACCCTGATAATTCCTCGACATTCATAACCTATAACATGCCTGTTTGTCTTCTCCGCGCAAAGGCAGTCGTGAAAGAATTTGAGAAAAATGACCATTCGCAGCCAGATCCAGCAGCCACGCGATCCCGATTATGTGCCGCCGGTGTTTATCGCGGCCATGTGCTGGGGTTGGCAAAGCACATGCCGAGTTCCATGCGTCGTTTCAATCCGGGTCTTCCCGTCATTAGGGAGATTGGGCACTGCTTGAATGCACGTCGACGCATCGATTGTCACGAGCCGAAATTGAGCTCTCGCGCGGTGCTCGTATCTAGTGTACAAGCCACACTTAAATACTGTCACTGCGGGGATTGCGAAACTCGATGAGAACGTCCTGGGGATCACCCGGTTGGTGGCGCCAACAATGCGATCCCTACACCTTGGTCGTTGAGTTTTGCCAAGGAGAGGCTGAAAAGGAATGTCCGTTTTATCTTCCAAGTTGGGCGGGGACGAGGAAGCTTCCTGGTCAATGGTGTTGCATGCGAGTATGCCTGGGTCCTGTAGTGCCAGTAAGCTTGTGTAAGGTGAGACACATTTGAAGTGGGCATGATTGTGTCCCATGACACATTCTTCAATAACCTGGACGTAGGTCGCACCGCTCCGATTGCGGAGGTCTCGTTGTACAGGCACTGTTGCCAACTTTAAAGGTAATTTCCCTCTCGTCTGGTGCCCCAATATGGCTCCTTTGGTGTGGAAACAGCAAGGTTTTTAATTTTGGGTAAACAGTCAATAAACAAGATTGAAAAGGGAGGACTCTTTTTTTTTGGGGGGGGGGGGGGTTCAAACGTACGTGTTGGATCAGAATTTTAATTTCTCGTGGCACTTTTCGGACTTGTCTTCATGTAGTTATGACAGCGCGGTTTTAAAATGTGAGCGTTTTTGAAATTCATAAGAAAACCTGGCTATATCCGTCCTCTCACTTTATGAAACAATTATTTTTATTATCTGAGCTTGCTGATTTTGAATATATTTAGTGTCTTAACAATGGTATTTTTAAAAGAAAAGATAAGCTGGAAATTTTGCTAAATAACCTTTATTCGAGTTGGAATTTCACGCTAGCAGCTAGATTTAATTCTTACCCTGCAGACGGGTATAGAGAACAGCTAAGTCTAGATGAAAAATTGCTAAAATGGCAACACTGGGGATAGGTTTGCGATGTGCACTTCGGCGCACCTGGAAGTCGAAACAGGAAACCCCGAAAAGGAAGAAATCTTGATTGAATGTGGTTCTTAGATCCCAGTTACGCTGAGAACCACCGCTGTTAAAAGGGTACAACGGAAATTGTTTTTAGCAACCCAAACTACCGTAAAATTCCGAGCAAGCGCCCCCCCTGCCACGCAAGTCAAAATTACCTGCAAAGTTGGAGGGCGCTATCCGGAGCGGCACCAAAATTCAAGATGGCGACGACAAACTTTTTCCGCCAGAAAAAGAAAAAAAAGTGCAGTGCACACAGATTTAATATTTTGTTTACCCCTGAGAACATAGACTTTATTAGGCCAAAGATTTGTCACTGCTATGTTAATCACTTTCAAAACCACCAAAAGACTCCTCCAGAGTCGGCCGCAAGAAAAGAGTTCGCAGCATTCCGCGATGTTTCCCAACTGCATGCCGTTGGCTATTTTGACAGCCTCTTCAGAAAGAAGCCGGTTGCTAATCGCTCAATCTCCACTTCTTTCGCGCTCCAGGTATTAAAAGAGCGCGTAGTCCACGTATTCACTGAACACCGGCGCGCCGTTACTTAGCTTTCGTCGAACTTTGGGTTTCCCGTAGTTTGACTGTAGTAAATTGTCAAAATTCTTGTCCCATTCCCGTATCCGGTCGAGCTTGATGTGTCGAGACCGTCTGGTGTACGTCTTTCCCGTTTTCACAATGCCATTGCTACGACCTCGATTTTCTTTGCCACTGTGTAAGGATGCATAGCCGACCTGACACCTCCAAAACAAAGCGACAATAGGGGTTTGAGTAGACCGTGTTTTCCCCTCCGCTAGCCCTCCGCTACGAAGAAACCGCCACTGCGCCTGCGCGCCGATGGCCTTGGCTGTAGAGTTCCGGGTAGCGGAGGGGCTTAGCGGAGAGCGGGAAACACGGTCTACTAAAACTCGCTAATAGCGCGTAGTGACCGGGCTGATCGGGCTACAAAGTAGGATTGGATTGGATTGAATTCATGGACTGAACTTCGCGGACCAGTGTTGCCTGGGCGCCGTCAGCGCGGTGCGTGATACGGGTGCGGAGCGGGGAGGGGCGCTTTCCCCGGAACGGCGCGGAAATGTGAAATTAGCGGTGAAGTTGGGGAGGGGGGGGCTCTTGCTCGGGTGGGGCGCTTGCTCGGAATTCTACGGTGCCTATTTTGTTTTCAGATAGTAACTGGCCTTTGTCCTTTCTTGTATGCTATTTAGTATTGCAGAATTCGTAATAGCTATAGTGAAATCGGCAAATGAAAATGATGCCAAAACCAACGTTCCAATCTATCTGCACTTTTCAGTGCTGCGACGCCAATGGAAGGCAGGCATGCGGGTGGACCGGGCAGTCTAGAAATGGACCATGCTGAGTGCTTCTTTCGTGCTCCTGCATGGATGCTGGAGCGAGCTTCAAAAGCATTCATTTGACACCATGAAACTGCTTGGAATCACTTGGGAACAAAGACCACTGTCCAAAGAGTGAACCCCTGCCTTCCGCTGAGGTCACTTTTTCGTTGTTTGACGAGTAGAAACTGTCACTTTGAAAAACCCGGTGAGGACCAAAATTGTAAAATTAATAACTTTGCGGAAAAAGATCAATTTCTGCCCAATATTTCGGTTACTATTTCAGCGACGTTTGTTGGTGCATTTAGCAGATTTTCAGGAAGATTGAAGACTATAAAAAACGCTGGAATACCCTTTAAGGGTCAATTTAATATAAAGCCACATTCACATATGCAGCACAGCACTACCTCAGCACTGGAAATAGCACCAACCTTGCTGATGCACCGCTGACTTTGCACCATATTAGCGATACAACAGTGATAGAGAGCTGCATCTGTGCTCAGTTACGTTCAGCGAGTGCTGCATGAGGGCCGTTGGTGGCGTTGGCCTAGTGCCATGCTGCATACTTGGCTTTTGGTGAGGAAGGGTGGTCGCCCGAATCCCGCCCCAGGTGAGCGGCAGGCGTCGGGAATCTTGGTGACAGAGTGGGGAAAACATTGTGGTGAAAAGACTAAGTGCTCAGGCAAGCTGGTGGTAGCCAATGGTGTCGTTTAATGCCCGAGACGGTTTATTGAAAATCCTCTCGGTGGTACCTCGTCCGTATGACTGGGTGATGTTCTTTTTTGCGCACCGTGGGAATCTCGAGCGTGCGACGAGTGTTCAAAGAGGTTCGAGGTGTTCCCTTTGTGTCCGTTCCTCGGACTACTTTTCCTTTTCTGCTCCACAGTCTCGGGTGTTAAACGTTGGGGTGTGGTTTCCCCGGGGTAGGGTGTGCGGCACTGAGCGGGTGGCTGCTTTGCAGGGGCTGGACGTGAACGCGTCCATCGACGGGAGGCCTCCCCTCCACCATGCGGCGGACTACGGCCAGGTGGACGTGCTCGAGTACCTCATTGAGAAGGGTGCCGACGTCAACGTGAGACCGCTTTATTCCTCTCCTTTCGACCCTGGTGCCCAGAACGCCCCTCCTACTGGTGTTTTCCCCCTCCGGCAGTCGTAGAAGCAGTGGTGGCATGATTATAATGCAATTAAATGCAAAGGTGCAAGCGAGCTGGACAAGATTGTCGCCATTCTTGTTCAGCTCGCTTGCACCTTGCATTTAATTGCATTATAATCATAACCTGAAATTGCAAGCTTCACCCTTGTTGGTGTTAGAGTGGTGGCAGCTGATAAAACCTGTTTGCTTTACTGACGTCTAACCCCTGGTTAGCTCAGTTGGTAGAGCGCTCCACCTGTAATGGAGAGGTCCCGGGTTTGATACCCGGACCAGGTGGATTTTTTCGGTCGCGCACCAGTCACCTAGGTCTGTTTGGAGATTTGTGTTTGTCCTTTGTCCCTCTTGTTCCCCTTCTCCAGGGATTATTTTCGCCATTCTTGTCCAGCTCGCTTGCACCTTTGTATTTAATTGCATTATAATTATAACCTGAAATTGCAAGCTTCACCCTTGTTGGTGTTAGACTGGTGGCAGCTGATAAAACCTGTTTGCTCTACTGACGTCTAACCCCTGGTTAGCTCAGTTGGTAGAGCGCTCCACCTGTAATGGAGAGGTCCCGGGTTCGATACCCGGACCAGGCGGATTTTTCGGTCGCGCACCAGTCACCTAGCTGTGTTTGGAGATTTGTGTTTGTCCTTTGTCCCTCTTGTTCCCCTTCTCCAGGGATTATTTTCGCCATTCTTGTCCAGCTCGCTTGCACCTTTGTATTTAATTGCATTATAATTATAACCTGAGAATTGCAAGCTTCACCCTTGTTAGTGTTAGAGTGGTGGCAGCTGATAAAACCTGTTTGCTCTACTGACGTCTAACCCCTGGTTAGCTCAGTTGGTAGAGCGCCTCCACCTGTAATGGAGAGGTCCCGGGTTCGATACCCGGACCAGGCAGATTTTTTCGGTTGCTGCACCAGTCCCTAGCTGTGTTTGGAGATTTGTGTTTGTCCTTTGTCCCTCTTGTTCTCCCTTCTCCAGGGATTATTTTCGCCATTCTTGTCCAGCTCGCTTGCACCTTTGTATTTAATTGCATTATAATTATAACCTCTAGAATTGCAAGCTTCACCCTTGTTAGTGTTAGAGTGGTGGCAGCTGATAAAGCCTGTTTGCTTTACTGATGTCTAACCCCTGGTTAGCTCAGTTGGTAGAGCGCTCCACCTGTAATGGAGAGGTCCGGGTTCGATACCCGGACCAGGCGGATTTTTCCGGTTCGCTCAGAGTCCCCTAGCTGTGTTTGGGGATTTGTGTTTGTCCTTTGTCCCTCTTGTTCCCCTTCTCCAGGGGATTATTTTCGCCATTCTTGTCCAGCTCGCTTGCACCTTTGTATTTAATTGCATTATAATGTATAACCTGAAATTGCAAGCTTCACCCTTGTTAGTGTTAGACTGGTGGCAGCTGATAAAACCTGTTTGCTCTACTGACGTCTAACCCCTGGTTAGCTCAGTTGGTAGAGCGCTCCACCTGTAATGGAGAGGTCCCGGGTTCGATACCCGGACCAGGCGGATTTTTCGGTTCGCTCACCAGTCACCTAGCTGTGTTTGGAGATTTGTGTTTGTCCTTTGTCCCTCTTGTTCCCCTTCTCCAGCGATTATTTTCGCCATTCTTGTCCAGCTCGCTTGCACCTTTGCATTTAATTGCATTATAAGTATAACCTTAGAATTGCAAGCTTCACCCTTGTTGGTGTTAGACTGGTGGCAGCTGATAAAACCCGTTTGCTCTACTGACGTCTAACCCCTGGTTAGCTCAGTTGGTAGAGCGCTCCACCTGTAATGGAGAGGTCCCGGGTTCGGTACCCGGACCAGGCGGATTTTTTCGGTCGCTCACCAGTCACCTAGCTGTGTTTGGAGATTATGTGTTTGTCCTTTGTCCCCCTTGTTCCCCTTCTCCAGCGATTATTTTCGCCATTCTTGTCCAGCTCGCTTGCACCTTTGCATTTAATTGCATTATAAGTATAACCTTAGAATTGCAAGCTTCACCCTTGTTGGTGTTAGACTCGTGGCAGCTGATAAAACCCCTTTGCTCTACTGACGTCTAACCCCTAGTTAGCTCAGTTGCTAGAGCGCTCCACCTGTAAATGGAGATCCGGTTCGGTACCCGGACCAGGTGGATTTTTTCGGTCGCTCACGAGTCACCTAGCTGTGTTTGGAGATTAGTGCTTGTCCTTTGTCCCTCTTGTTCCCCTTCTCCAGCGATTATTTTCGCCATTCTTGTCCAGCTCGCTTGCACCTTTGCATTTAATTGCATTATAATTATAACCTTAAATTGCAAGCTTCACCCTTGTTGGTGTTAGACTGGTGGCAGCTGATAAAACCCCGTTTGCTCTACTGACGTCTAACCCCTGGTTAGCTCAGTTGGTAGAGCGCTCCACCTGTAATGGAGAGGTCCCGGGTTCGATACCCGGACCAGGTGGATTTTTCGGTCGCTCACGCAGTCACCTAGCTGTGTTTGGTGATTAGTGCTTGTCCTTTGTCCCTCTTGTTCCCCTTCTCCAGCGATTATTTTCGCCATTCTTGTCCAGCTCGCTTGCACCTTTGCATTTAATTGCATTATAAGTATAACCTTAGAATTGCAAGCTTCACCCTTGTTGGTGTTAGACTGGTGGCAGCTGATAAAACCCGTTTGCTCTACTGACGTCTAACCCCTAGTTAGCTCAGTTGCTAGAGCGCTCCACCTGTAAAATGGAGAGGTCCGGGTTCGGTACCCGGACCAGGCGGATTTTTCGGTCGCTCACCAGTCACCTAGCTGTGTTTGGAGATTTGTGCTTGTCCTTTGTCCCTCTTGTTCCCCTTCTCCAGCGATTATTTTCGCCATTCTTGTCCAGCTCGCTTGCACCTTTGCATTTAATTGCATTATAAGTATAACCTTAGAATTGCAAGCTTCACCCTTGTTGGTGTTAGACTCGTGGCAGCTGATAAAACCCGTTTGCTCTACTGACGTCTAACCCCTGGTTAGCTCAGTTGCTAGAGCGCTCCACCTGTAAAATGGAGAGGTCCCGGGTTCGGTACCCGGACCAGGCGGATTTTTTCGGTCGCGCACCAGTCACCTAGCTGTGTTTGGTGATTAATGCTTGTCCTTTGTCCCTCTTGTTCCCCTTCTCCAGCGATTATTTTCGCCATTCTTGTCCAGCTCGCTTGCACCTTTGCATTTAATTGCATTATAAGTATAACCTTAGAATTGCAAGCTTCACCCTTGTTGGTGTTAGACTGGTGGCGGCTGATAAAACCCGTTTGCTCTACTGACGTCTAACCCCTGGTTAGCTCAGTTGGTAGAGCGCTCCACCTGTAAAATGGAGAGGTCCGGGTTCGATACCCGGACCAGGTGGATTTTTCGGTCGCGCACCAGTCACCTAGCTGTGTTTGGAGATTTATGCTTGTCCTTTGTCCCTCTTGTTCCCCTTCTCCAGCGATTATTTTCGCCATTCTTGTCCAGCTC